>BHFT01051691.1:72452-89850 GCA_004320025.1 Laticauda laticaudata
GGGGGGGGGGGGGGGGTTTGCCTATGCGGGCAGAACATCCCCAAGCTGTTTTTGTGCTTCGGGTTAGCGAGGGGGCAGCGGGCGCTCACACCCAATCTTCCCCTGGACAATAGGAGGCTGGACAGCTGCACTGCAGCCACAAAAGCTTCTCTCTTCTGCCCGCTCTGTTTACTTAGTTTTGCTTGTGACCTCTGGGCTGCACTTGTTGCTAATACAGATGCTGATCAAGCCCCCTTAATTGGCTTTCTTCCTAACCTGAAGCTCCAGCCTATTTCCCTCCACTTACCCCCCAGTGTTTCCAAACAATTTAATTGACACTCTCATAATATTCATCTGCTTTCTCTCTTCCTTTGGGGGTTTTTTTGGGGGGGAGGATAAGTGGGGAAGGTTGTTTGGAAAACTTAAATTGCTCTCTATATTAATTCTTCAACTTCTTTCTTTCAATCAGAAGTACAGGTCCTTGGCTCCTTGGTGTCTTTGGGAAGGCACCTAGGAGTTCTCTCCAAAGAGGGAATCTTGGACTGAAATTTGTCATATTCCACAATGAACATTATTAAATAGATGAAAGGTGATTGTATTGACCCTATCTATTTAATTGGACTGAATTCAAATGAAGTTTTTAAAGTTCAGAAAGAGCAGAAACAGAAAAGGAGGGGAAAATTAATATATCCTAATTGGGATCAAAAATGAGATTTTTTTTCTCCAAAAGGCAATGGGTTTTCTTGGTTTTAACTTTGAAAATGTTTTGCTTCTCATCCAAAAAGCTTTTTCAGTTCTTGCATGAGAAGTGAAATGTTTTCAAAGAAAAAAAAAAAGGTCCAGGTGTTCTTTGGGAAAAGCACCTTTGGGACAACCATGACCTGAATGATTGAGAATCTCCAGGCACATCCTAATGGGAAAATTGTCATCTCTTTGGAAATGCAGCTCTTGGTATCCCCAGCTATGGCACAGGAGTAATTATGGCACAGGGTTAATTATGGGAATTGCCACCTGCAAAGTGCTAGGTAGAAGAAAACTATCCAGGCTATTAAGCAGATTAGGGAACTTTAACAGAAACCTTCAAAGTATATTATATAAACATAGTGTACACATATGGGAAGAAATGTAACTGCACCACAATATGTCTGAGTAGAGGCAAGTCTCCAATCAAAAATTTTCATCCCACATCAGTAGGTGTATAGGATTGCAATCTCAATTTCTCTTTCTCTGCTATTACCTGGTCTTTGTGATTACCTCAAAATAATGCATGAAATTTGCATTGAAAACCTTAATGAGCATTAAGACAGAGGCAAGGAAGCAGCAAAGCAACCAACAAGGGCAGGAATAAGTCACTCACTTCAACTCCCACCATTCACCCCCTTCTTCAAGCAAACAATGTGTTGATGAGGATCCGACATGTTTTTCTGTGGATTCATAAATGCCCAAATCATTGATTTTATGCAAGCAAATTTGCAGAAAAATACTTAGGTGTGAGTATAATACTTGTAACCAGTTCATTTATGTCTCTTCCACAACACCTGTACTTCTATCCTGGGATTTAAAAATAACCTGCTTAAAATGTGAATGACAATATTCAAAGGAATATTAAAGGAATAGTGCATTAATATGAGATACTATAAAATTTATCCTGGAAAAAATACCCTGATAAAGCTATTTCATTTCCTGCCCCTCATCTTCAGTTACAAGGTTATAATGCAAGTCACTGAAATGAAACAAATCAAGTGCTTTGAAAACTATTTAATATTCTGAATGGCATTTGATGTTATGTTAACTAATAAAGCCCTTTGTGTATATTAATATACAAATTCCAAGAGTCTCAGTGAGGACAATATACATGAATTCTGGAAATTATAATCCAACATACAGGGAACATAAGACTGGAGAAGACAACAATAGAATATTAGCTTATTACAGATAATGCTAATATTGCTTCCAAGGATCTTAGAAACAAGAGTTGGTTCATCAAAATTGAAAAATATTTTTGTTGCAGTCTTCCCCTTTCCTTATTGAATAAGTTTATATGGCCACCTGGCTCACACACCTTAACCACAGGTGGCTTACAACATTCAAAATCTACAGTATAAAACCTCTAAACCCCACTTCCATCCCCACTTCCCAATGTTAATGATCTCCTTAAAAACATGGTAAGAGATGCACTTGGTTTCATGTTAAGGTAACAAGTTAATAGTGACTTCTTTGTTAGGATTAGCCAATGTATCATGAAATAAGGCACAAAAGTTTGACCCTTTTCTTGTGTTGCTTAAGATAGGCCCAGTAAGAATAGTCCCGCTCTGTAGATACTCTACAGTTACAAATGTCATTTGATTATATAGTCTAGTCATATAAACAATGAGGTATGTATCTATACAGAAGCCAACTGTTTGGGGACAACCGAGGTCTAGTAATTAGATTATGATTCCCTGTGTTCTCTATGTCCAGATATTTTTTTCAAATGATAATATTTTTTACTCAGGTAAAACTGGATCTTGGTGACTACATGCAATAGTTTGAGACTGATATGCCTTTGCCTTGTTCCAGTGTTCTGCTTTATAACTGGCAAACATATATGATCTGCCACCTGGTTTAGTTCAGTTCAGGTAAGGATATAATGTAAATACAATCAGTATCCTTCATTTCTGGACAATGAATAAAAATAGTACTACCTTATTTTAAAAACTAGCATAATTACTGATGTTTTGCCTCCATTCCAAATGTGCATGTTTTATTTTCCTTTGTGGTCTCATGACTGACTTAACCATTCTTCTGTTCTCTTATTGAACCTATAAAATCTTCTCTAGAAACATTTGGTGTTTGTAGAATTTTTTTTCCAACTGGCTCTGTCAAGTGATATCTAAAAGATGGCTGGACAAGTGATTAGTCAAGATATTATCTTGGAGGTCTAGAAACCTGTCTCTCAGGTCACCTGATCTCAGTTGATATATTAAGTCAGAATTGGAAGTCACCAAGCACACCAAAATAAGCTAAGCATGGGAAGAGGCAATTGATGGGGTACAGATTCCCTATGTTTGTGATTTCCTATAAATGTTACTGCAGGTTGTTGATTGTAAACATTCATGTGGAAGAGGAAACACAGGCTCTGTGCTCAGAAATCCCCCTTCTATTCCATTTGTTTCTGATTTCATACCACAGACTGAACTACACTGTAACCCATGTCTATTTTTAGGTTGGTTATATTCTGGGCAAGCATGGACATTCCTGGCTTCATCCAATGAAAAACTGGAGTCCTTGGTTATACCTGGGGAGAGATGGCAAGGAATCCTCCTGCTAAAAATTGGCACAGAGGGCCAACAAAGCAAAATCACCCTGCTGTGACATAGCCTGGTATTTGCAATAGAGGCACATCGACAAGGGTTGTCCTAATATGCATGATGGATGGGAAAGCTGGCACTGAACTCCTATTCATAATGCAAGCATAAGAAAGCAGCCCTGGTATGTGGGATCCGGAATAGCTGCAAAGCCCACTCGTGCTACAGCTGCAAATGGAAGTTTAGCAAAGTATGATTATCACTGATTATGGGAAGGTAACAAGGACAGTGAAGCACTCACTGATTGAAATCAAAGCTCAGCAAGGAATGAAAAGTCTGACATTTGAGAAATAATGCAGGCACTTGACTCTTTGGAATAGTAGTTCATCTATGGCCAAGTGTTGCCCTGTGATGTTGGTAACCAAGGCCAGTTACGATCTTAAAATTTTACACAATTGGGCTCCACAAGAGCCTATGTGGGATTACAGTAATATGCCCTCTGTCTTAGAAATAAGCCCTATTGATTTATTATGGGAATAGACTGAGCCATAATATCATAATCAGTGATTAACTAAATGCTATTAAATTAACCCAACTGCCCATATTCCAGCTGCATCATGTGGCCAACTACTGTTTAGTCTAATATGTGCATGTATTGGGCAATGCAAAATTGTTTTTGATGGAAACTTTGTTGAGGGATAGAATTCCAAAATTCCAGAACCTATATGCCGCCAAAGTTGTGGCTGTTGTTTTTTTATTGTTTGCCATTATCAGCATCTTATGAAATGATGTCGGGTGGCTCTTCTTGACTTCCTGATTCTTAGTGGCAGAGAAGTCAAATTTCTTCAGAAGAAATTTTTCTGCCCATTAGCAATTGCTGCTCATGCTGAAAGCTCTGTCTATATATGAAGTTGTGACATGAAGTTGAGAAGGAAAATGGGATCTGGATGCAGCAAAGAAGGGACTGTGTATGTGAGAGAGGGGAGGCAGGAAACACTTTGTAGTCTACATTGTCCATCTTTAATTCAGAAATCTTTATGGCTGGGAGTGCTGCCTTTGATCTCTTTTGATTTTTAATAAATTTAAAAAAACACCCCGAAGATCTGTTGTGACCTAAAATTCTTTGCTTTTCCATAGAAACATCTCCATTCCTTGAGGGACATTGATGTTTTCTTCTTCCTAGGGGTTATGATATGGTAAATCAGATTCAGAAAAGCCAGGACAATGCCAGCATTCATGGGCCTGAGGCGGAGGGGCTGCGAGTCTCGCTCCTGCTGCCCAATGAATCAAAATATTGTTCCGCCACTGGCTCTTGACGCCTTTTCAGAGCCTCCAACTTTGCACGACAGGCAGCAGGTTGCGTTGCCACGGCGACTCTACTGTAGGCCAGCTCTGAGACAATGCCTGGCCAAGGGAGGATCTCCCTCAGCCAAGCAGCCACTTCCGATGGGGCAGCCACTCGCCTTTGCGACCTCGCCTTGTCACCACAACAATGGCAGCTTCTCTGGCTAAGGGCTTTCCCCCTCCACCCCACAGCTGCCTTTGATCTTTGTAGAAAAAGAGAACAAAGTCAGCCCGAACAGGAGGAATTTATCCAGGGCTGGCTGGCTGGCTGACACTTGTTTGTTTGTTTGTTTGTTTGGTACTTTCAAGTGGGAGAGAGAGAACACTTCTTTTCTGACTTCATTCAAGGAAAGATGAAGGAGGTGCCCACTAGAAAGCTTTGTGCCACTGTCTTCACCCACTCCCATTCCCATGCTCAGGCCACCTTTAGGAAGACTTAGTAAATCAAATCCCCCCCCCCCCCCCCAGATAGCATCCATCTCAAAATCAGGGCAAACATGAAAAATTCCTGATCTCCATTAGAGGGCAGTACAGTGAAGTACCTCCTGGCCCTTCTGGTTCAAAGGCCAGATGATAACACGTATTTTGCACACATGTGCCTGCATACACATGTGTGTGTGTGGTGTACACATGCCCTGAATTAAGCCAAAATGCATATGTATACCAGCTCCTTGCAACAACAACAAAAAAGATTTAATACAATTATTATTAAAATGTATTAAGGATTTATTAGATTTCTGCAAACTTGTAAGTGTTCTAACAAAACCATTTGTGAAATCAATTTCCATCAGATTAATTTCATTATGCTTCACTTATGCTAAGAGAGGAAGAAAAATAAAACTGTCTGGCATGTGGTTTTGAAGGTTTCCTTGTTAGTCACTGGACTGTTGTTATTATTCCTTATAATAGTTATGAACACTTACCGCATTTATTACCTTACCAAAAAAATTTTTAAATAGCTCATTATGATTGGAATCATTTTCACATTATTTTACTTTTTAATGTTGCATTTCTTTCCAGCACATTGCTATAATGGATTTACACCAAATGGATACAAGCTTATAAATCCAGAAACATAAAAAGGACCTTTCAAAATGTTCTCATTATTAATACTACATCCACTACTGTTTAATTAATTGTGGTACTTCTAATAATGTAGCTAGCCCTTTTTATCTCCTGACTCTCTTTAATGTGTGGTGCAGATGTAGCACTCTTTCTAATCCTGGCTGAATTGATTGATCTACGTAAACTTTGCATGAGTAACCATGAACAGAAGCTTTAGGAATCTTGGGCTTGCTTTGAAGCCATGAATCCCCACCTCCTTGTCCCTGGATTAGAAGAAGTTTTAAATATGCAACCTGGATCTACTGTTTACTTATTCATTAATTTATTGCATTTGGCATGCTATCTGTAGGCAAAATTGGAGTACCGGTGCACTTGTTTCTGCTTTGAATTGAGGCTGAAGGTGTAGTGCCCAAATGGGGAAAAGATTAGTTGTTTGTTTCTTTTTAAAAAATGTTGCTCCTGAAGGAAAGGTTTGACATCTCTTTCTTCCTTTGAAAAAAAAAGGGGGGAGGAGGAGTGCCAGAGGTAGGGGATACTTGAGGCAGAAACCAGAATGAAGTCAGAATGTTAGCTTTAATATCCATCTACAGTGTTTGTTCTTTCCTTTAACATAGCCTGGTCACTGTTAAACTTCACCAGTCAGCCTGTGTCCCACCGGTCATAGTTTCAGAGAAATTTCCCTGCCAGTTTCCTTCAACAATGGCAGAGTTTCTATTGTACTTGAAAAGTTCTTAAAAATTCAGGGAAATCTTCAGAGATGCATCTACCTCAACACAGTCAAACATCAAGAGCTGACCACAAGAAATATTTTCTGACATTTTGTAATGTGTTATAAATTGCTTTATGATCATTCTTATGTGATAAAATAAGATTTATAAGATTTGCCAAGTTTTAATTCCACTGAAGACATGGATCCTGAATTTTTGAATTCATTCTGAAAGTTTGCACATTTGGAATACATTAGTTTTGTCCTATGATGTATAATTTGACCCAGTTAAAGGTTACAGAGTTTTAGTAGCATATAGATTATGATCAGTGTTTATTAAAGTGAACAAAATGCATAGTTTAGTCTCCTCCATGCTGAGACTTTAGAAACCAGTACAACCTCCACATCTCGTGGATGTGGAATTTACATCAGTGCGAGCTGGACTTCTAGCTGGAGAAGATTGATTTAATAACTCAGTTTTCTTTATGATAGTGGTAGTGGTGGTAGTGTTAGTGATGGGAGTGATATGAATATTGTTCTCCACAGTATACAGAGATATGAATGTTTGAGAGAATAAGTTTTTAAGTCAGTTTCAATCAGGATTGATTGCACATTACCCCTAAATTGCTGTTGTTTTTTTAAAATTTTGCCATTTAATAGCAATGAAGAGAATTATATTTCAGAAAAGCATTGTGCCTACAGCATCCTTAAATCCTCTGTATATTCTGACATAATAGAATCTGTTAGCAGATACACATGGCTGCTGGTCTGCTTGGAAACTGTTTGCAATAGTTTGAATATGAAGGGCACAACGCTGCAAAGTTCATTACTGCAAACTTTCTTTGTATCATTACAGAAAGTAGTCATATTGGTATCATTAATCCTTCCTGGTAACAAACAGCTGGCACCAACATGAAACCTCTCCATATAACACAGAGGAGATGTGTGAGAACTATCTCATGTTTCACAGCTTCTTCTGGACAGAAACGGTGTATTTTTCACTGGGCCACAATTATCTGTGGGATGCTAACATCCCAAATGGATTGTTTTGATGCATTATATATGGGGCTGTCATGGAACAGCCCACAGTATGACTTTGTTTGGTAAAAACACAGCTATCAGTATTTTTACTGATATAAGCTAATGGAATAATAACTTCTCATGTTAAAACTACCCAGCTGGGAACAAAGTAAACTTCTGAAATTATTTTAAAGGACCTGCTCAAATTACTTTCAGAGTAATTTGAAAAAAATTAAAGCTTTGGCCCAAAGAGGTAACTTTTTTGTAGACTTGTTTTTCTGTACTCTTAGACAATCAGCCAACATTTTTATCTATATTAATTCTTTGTTTGAAGTAAAATGGATGCCAATCAAAAGGAAGGGCATCTTTCTAGCTGTGAATGCTTTCCCTGATATAATATTCCCTTCTTTTACATACTGTGTATTTGAAATGGTAAATGTAGCATTTACAGCAGGCCTTTTCAAACATTGTCCACTTTTATCTGCTGGTTTCCTATTTATTTGTTTTTTTTTAAAAACTTGTATGTGTATAAAAATAATTCTGACACTAGTTCTTTTTTTAAAATAAAATTTTATGACATTTTCACTGACACTAAATCTTTTAAAGAACATTACAGTGACATTTTTTCAAACATTAAAATGTGAAAACATTATTCACATACATGTGAAAAAAGCAAAGTTACAGGAATCCAAAACCTATGAAGATTGCCCAATATAAATATATTTGTTACTGGAAATAAATATTATTCATATCAAAGAACCTCACTTTCAGCTTCTTTTGTTTGTGAATTTCAGGGAAGTTATTTTGATTAGACTGACTTCTAGGACTTGGACAGCCAGCATAGCCATTTGAGGGCACCAAATGGGTGAAGTTAATTTAAATTGTGGACCACAAAAAACCCAAGATAGCTTATTCTGGTTCATGATAGAAGATGGGCAAACTCCACTGTCTCAGGTCAGCTTTATAGTCATGAATTAGAGGAGCAAAAGAGGGTTAGAAAGAGGTTAAAAAATTGAGGTGAGAAAATGGCAAAAGGGAAAGTCCTCTTGGGGTCATTTTCTATGAGAGTGAGACTTTATTAAAATTTAACATGTTTTACTTAAATGCAATCAGGTAATTTTGTAACATTTGAAGGAAAACAATAGAATAAGGAAATTAATTACAGGTCTTATATTGATATATAAGACAGTAAATCCACTCTTCCATGAATTTTGTTTTCCATTAAATCCTCATTCAGATTTATATAAGAAATAAAATGCTGGGAAACCAGTCAGGCCTTTTAAAGCTTTGTAAAATTATTAGTATTATTTAAATATCACATTATTCAACTCAGTAATGTGTACAATAGCTTATGGAAACCAAGACAAATAATAGAAGTATTACCTGTTTCCATTGCTTATGTGCAACAGATTACAAAATTAAAGCTTTTATCCAATACTGTCCAATCATTGCATTTCTGCCATACAGCATGGCACTTTATATCCCCTCTCAATTTCAACAAGAAGGACCTGTCTTAATGGCTCCAGGATAACATAAAAAAGAAATTGTCACTTGATCTTGATCAAACTGGAACCCTTAAAACCAGTTAGACTTAATCCATTCATAACCAGCTAAATTCAACTTATTTTCATCAGCCTCTTCCCAGCTGTGTTGTTAAGTGTAATATTTACATTGTACTATTCCATACATGCATCATCTTTACAAGTGGTCATTTGAGTTTGGCCTGCAGAGTCCCTCCCTCTCCATAACATCCAAAGAAGTGAACAGTTGTGACAGGCAGCACACCAGCACAACACATTTTGTGACCCAAGAGCACTTCCCCCAGGGTGCTCATTTCTGGCTCCTTTAGCAAGCAAATTATTTCATTATCTCTGTTTACAAAAACATTACAAAAACCAACAGTATTTGGCTAGGAGCTATTCTAAAGCAACTGTTAACATCTGTGGTCTTAACATCTACCTTTTCTCTGGAAATATGTTGCTTTGTTTGCATTTTTCCAAACTGTTTAATTTTTCTGACTGTGGAAGCTCTGAATTTTCCCGTACTGGAATTTTATGTAACAGTTCTAATTATGGCATTAGTAAAGGAGATGGATAAAATCCTCCAGCATATGCATGGATATAAAGTAAACATTTAATTTACAGTACAAACTCCACAGTCAGTGTCTTTTACTCAGAACCAACTAATATATTGGAAATTAGTAAGCAACCTTTCAGGTATACCATAACTATTCATTAGGTTAAATACCACCCCAACACCAGGTTTTTGTACTTCCTAGTCTGATTAAGAGTTCTGGAATAAACAAAACAATTGTACCCTGAATGGTAGCTACAGGTTGCATGTAATTCTTAGCTGGTGGCATGTGGGCAACAATATGTTGGATTACAAAATAGTGTCTAGTTTCAAGATCCTAGTTTGCATAATGGGAGCAAATGTCCTTTGGTTGCACTTGTGGTTGAGAAGCCAAAGCTATTGACAGGCAATGCTATATACTGTATGATATGGGTACACCTTAGGCTCTCTACACCTTTATTAAAAAATATATGCAAAAGCCCTAGAACTTAGAATAATAGAGTTGAAAGGGACCTTGGAGGTCCCCTAGTATAATTTCACAGGGGTGGGCTTCAAAAATTTTAGCAACGGGTTTTCTGCCTGATTGCTGGATAGGTATGGCCATGGTGGGCATGGCCTAGTCAGCCTCCTGCACCATGGGGTGGGGCGTTTTTGCCCTCCCTGGCCTCCAGAGGCTTTCCTGAAGCCTCCAGGAGGGCGAAAATGGCCTCCCCAGGTTCTCTGGAAGCCGGAAACAGGCCCATTTGTGGCCTTCCCGAACTTCCAGGAGGCCCATTTTTCACCCTCCCTGAGCCTCCATGCGCACCTTGCACTTACCTGTATCCAAAACAGGCTGTGTGGGGACTTCTGGGAGTGGGGATAGGGCAGGGCGGGGGCAGCCAGGAGTGGGATTTGGAGGTTCTCCAAACTGTACAGAATCTTAGCTAGAGGGTCTCCCAAACCCCTGCAAACCTCCAGCAGTTCTCCCCTGCCATTTTAGACAAATGGTTGTCCAGTCTTAATTAACCTTAATTAATCAAAGTCATGTTAGGCAATAAAGAATGATATCTATAGATTCATGTGATAACCATCACACATTAAAAATTGTAACTTGAAATGGATGAGGAGTATATGATAAAACATAAATTAATAACATTGGTAAGTGAAAGATAAATACTGGTGGACATTTGTTTGTTTCTACAGGGGTGTAATAGACCTGAATGAAGGTAACCTGAATATAAAATACATATGATAAATAAGTATGTGGGGAAGTAAAGGTATTAATTTCAAATTATGACTCAGTGTGAATGGAAGAACCAAATACAAGTTAAAAGAAACAATGTATAACATTGAATTAATGTGATCCAGAGAGAAAATCTATACTATAAGATTACATTGGTAGGATTACAAAGGTAAGAACAAAATGAGAAATTACAGAAAAAGCAATAGGGCCATTTGAAGACCCATGATTGAATAATCAAGGTGTGTATATGCCTTAAAAACAAGTTTGTTCATTTGAAATATATGCTTTAAAATAATGCTATTCCTGTATTCTCGTAAAAAGCATGACAAAAGATAAGAGACTCAATAAACCATATGAGTGATCAGAAGTTATAACTGATTGCAGCAAAGCATTACTGATTCTCTTTGTTTTTGTCATCCTTTATATTCATTTCCAGCACAACACATTGAGCATCCTACCCTTTAACATGTCACTATCATTCCCATACAAATCTCAAAAGTACTCCTTCCAGCATTCCCTCACAGTTTCATCTCAAATAATTTCACCATGCTTATTTTTATTTCCATTTACTATGCCAAAGGCTCCTTGTATATCCCATTTTATCCAACTTCTAATATTGTTGTTTATTTCCATAAAACCATTCTTCATTTTTTGCCTCTTTTAACATTCATGGTTTCATGCACTCTTTGATTACATTATTTGCAGTGATATTTTTATCACTGCAAATAGTGAAAATTATCTGTTGAAGGATAGGATTAAGTGCTTTTTCTTAGTGTCCAAAAATAAATGAATGTAAAAGAATCATGAATGCTAGGAAGAGGTTGGAAAATGTTAATGCTGCAGGAATAGATGATATTATGGTAAAATGTTACAAGATGGGAGTGTTTGTTTAGGGGATATACAACTTGTTTAATACATCCACATCACTGATCCCTATTCTGCTTTTATTGCTACTGTTTCACATAACTGTAGTCACCTGAATTCGTTCCAAAAGAATGGAGAAGAAAGCCTAATACAGGCCTGTCCAACTCGTGGCCCTTGGCCCAGATATGTCATGTGCTGGCCACACCCATGCCCGGTTTAGCGAAAGTTTTGATATGTCATGTGATGCCGCGACAAAGCCATGAGTTTCACAGCCCTGGCCTCATGAATTGTATACATCATTGTTCCTCAACAGTAGAAACTTTAAGAAGTGTGGACTTCAACTCCCAGAATTCCCCAGCCAGCCATGAGCTGAATTTCTGCCTGGACTGAGCTGTAATCAATAGATTAGAATAAACATCAATAGCTTAATCTTTAGTTCATATTCATTCTTATTCACAAAAATATCAAAGTCTCTCAAGTGACTTATTTTTTTAGAGTTGCACATCAAATTGATAATCGTTACACTGATATCACAGCAATGAGAACAGGCTATATATTTCTTGTATAATGGTTGATACTAGAAAAGCAAAGCTTTTCCTCACACCTCACTAAATCATATATCATCATAATACATTGGTGTGTAAATAATGCTTCCCTTACATTCTGATACCGTTCAAGGAGAGCCTCAATTTCATAGTGTATACCAGTGTATATATTCAGTGTATATTCAATGTATATACTGTGTGTAATCTGAGAATATCTCTCTCTTTGTCTCTCTCTCTCTCTCTCCTCCCCGCCCTATATTTAGTACAGTATTGTTAAGATCGATAAAGAGTATCTGCCCAGTATTTTAGGATGGCAATTTTCCAAACTTTGGAATCAAAGCTAAACTTTTCTTTTGGCATATTTGCACAGACAACATAGTAAATTATAATATGCTTGTTCTTTAATTCATTATTGTCTTACTTATATCAATCCTCTTTCTGGATCAGTCCTAAGGCAGTGTAGCTCATCATATTGATTCCATCATATATAAACTAACATATTTGGGAAGCCCCGAAGTACATATTAAATTACATTAAAATTATTAAGGCTACAAGAACTGAGGTAATTTTCTTCTATGGATTTCTTTATTTTCGTCTTTAAAGTCACTTCTAAGCAGTGGCCATTGCCACATTTTATAGAAGTGGGTTTCATGTGTAAATTATATGCTATATGAAATGTTTCTGGCTTTACAACCAATCAAGAACCCAAATTCTAGCAATCTGCAAATATAAGAAAATTATCTGTATCCAATTACTTTATTCCCATTTTTGTAACTAAAATCAAAAACAGAAAAGCACCAAATCTGTTAGCTTTTTCACATATTTCAGATCATTGAAAGTTTGCATTTAGGACATGAAAATTTTAAGGCAATCATAAAAAAGTGAGCAGAACAGAAGGTAAATTGTTTATTCAATGCAGGGGAAAAAACATTTGATTGTGGGGATGTGGCTGCACTGGGCTTCCTGGACCATATTGGTTGATGTACAGATCTTGGAGGTAGTGTCTTCTGACTTTTCCTCCAACTTTAAAGGATATGATTTTCTCCCATTTATTGACAGTGAAGAAGGTAAGTAGGACCTAGGTGCTTTTTTCAGTGGTTGGAGTCCCCTGAGGATGTTAAGTTCTTATGAATGTTTAGACAGGTGAGTTTGAGTACCTAGTGAAAAAGAATAAGTTATTGGAGATTGGATTGGGTTGTAAGTAGTGAGTAGGGATAGATTGTGTTTATGTGCTTTGGCCTGGAGAGAAGGGAGTGGAGGGAGCAGTAAAGGGGAGATGAAGAGAATAGATAGAACCATTGTAACAGTGACAGGTAAGGGAGTATATGGCATGAACTAGGGGTGTGTCACATTCAACAACATTGGATCCACTGCTTCAAAATGGCCCTGTTGTCTACCCCTCACCTTCTACCTTCCTTGCCTGGCTATTGGATTCTTAATGGCTGGGGAGTCTGTTATTTTGAACACCAGTAGGTATATAACAAAGCTGCTTTTAGTCATTATTATGGATGAAAATGCTCACCTGGCTTGTTTTAATGGGATGTGGATGGGCAGCCACAGAGGGTGGCAGTGTAGGGCGAGGGAGAGGGAGAATCTTCTGTCAGAAATGTGTCAACCTAGGTTTGGGATTCTATATCAGCTGAGATCAAGGGAAGGGGAGAAGGATAAGTAGGTCATCTGTAAGTCATCTGCAGGTAAGCAGAAGTGATGTGCTCTGCTTGAAATTGGGCTTAAGGATATAATTGAAGAATCTGCTGGTGTATCAACCTCCTTCCTGCCCAGCACTATTCCTACCTGACCTGATGTATTCCATCACAGAACTGGTGATAGTCCCCAAAGCTATTAGTGCTCAAGGACTTCAGTGTGCCCTTTAGTGGCATGGAATTTGCATTGGCTCAGATTTTGTGGCCTTTATGGCAATCATGAAGCTGCCCTATGTTATCAAAGACAGTGAATTCATCCTTGTGCTCCTTGAATTCTCTGTGATTTTTTTTAACCCAACAACCATGATATTCTTCTTTGCCAGATCTAGAATTGGACATAGGGAACACCATTTTATGGTGGTACTCTTTTTTCCTACAGGGCTGTTTGGGTGTTGCTTGAGGAAGAGGAGGTTGTGGTATCCTCCTTTGTTGGGTGTCTAGGTATCCTCCTTTGTTGGGTGCCACAAAGCTCAATCCTTTCTCCCTTTTATTCAACATATACCACTGGGTAAAATTATCCACTGACTTGAGGTTCAGTATCATCCGTATGCTGGTATATCCAGTTATACCTTTCAAAGCCTGGCAACTGTTGAAGCTCTGTCTCAGTGCCTGGAAATTGGGGGTGTTTATATGGGAAGAAATGATTTCCAACTCAATTCTACAAGACCAAGTGGCTATGGATATCAGAGATTCCTAAAACTGAAGATGTTCCATTCTTAACCTTGGATGTGTCTTACTACAATATGCTCTGTATGAAAACCACCTGGAAGCTTCAACTCATCCAGAATTCAGCAACATAGGCAGTGATGTCTATATGTGACAATCCTTGCTTTGTGAACTGCACTGATTGCCATTTGTTTCTGAGTACAGCTCAAGGTATTAGCTATGACTATATGGCATAGGGCTTCATTAGTGAGGAACCACCTATTTCCCATAATATCAGTCCAGTCACTTCAAACAGTGTTAGCATGCTCTGGTTCCTTTGTTCAAATACACAAGGATCTGTACACGAGGACCCAGAAGCATGCCTTCTCTGTCATGGTATCTGCCCTAAGGTGGTTCCAAACATGATGACATTCTGGATGCATTAAAAAAACCTGATTCTTCTCCAGGCATTGCAACAAGTGATTGGAGAGTCTTGTGGATGCATACCATGTATGACTTATTGGACAGTACTTCCACTGCCAATTCATTACATTTTTTAAATGTGTTTCTTATTTGTGAGCTTTATATGAGCTGCCGAGAGTCAATTGGAGCCAAGTGATGTTCAGATTGAATAAATGAATTAATCATGAACAAAAGATTGACAAAGTCAGTAGCTGGATACATTTGTCCCCAAATGATAGAATGATTTCAGGTTGAATCCAAGAATAGCCAATAAGAATTACAGTGTTCAAAGTCTATCTTCCAACCACATATGCAGACAGAGCAGAAGTTGTTCCATGATAATTTGCAACATGTCCCCAGAAAACAAAATCATACTAATTAAAAGACTTTGGAATTCTGAAATTGGATATAAAATATCATCTGGAATAACAAAAATTAAACTAGCCTCGATGTATTAAGCCAAGCAGGAGCTAGGCTAAAAGATTCCTGCCAAGAAAATTAAATGTTTACAGCAAATGCCTTTTTCCATGGTTTAAAAGATGACTCTATATATGAACATCACCAGATGGACAACACTAAAATCAAACTGGGTATACTACAAATTGCAAACAAAATGGAGATACTCTATACAATCGGCAAAAACTAGAAATGATGCTGAGTATAGCTCAGATTGTAATCTTCTTGTAATATTGAATGTTTAAATATAAATTAGTTCAATACACTAACAGGCTACAAGCTCAGTAATATTCTAAATGATATGCAGTAAAGGGGGAAATAAACTTAATGGGTTAAATCTGACAAAATGCCTGAAGAATTCTAGAGTGAAATTTGTGACAATTAAAGCAAGCAAAAATATCTCAAAAGCTAAAAATCAAGAAAATGACTACTGATGCACTGAAAATAGCTTTGGAAAGGCAGAAATTAAAAGGCAACAAAAACAAAGACAATTTTGCCCAACCAGATGTTCAGCAAAAGAAAGATCAAAACAAAGAAGCAACAAGAAGCTAAGCAACACAAATAAATTAAACATAACAATTGAAACAAGGATAAGAAAAAAATACAGAAATCAAGGGAATCTTTTATGCAAAGATTGGCATAATCAAAGACAAAGAAGACTATGAAAGAAAAAAGATGAACAAAGGTTCAAATATAGGGGGAAAGTCTACAAAAATTATTATGCAAACAAAAGCATTATCACTGACTTTCTTGAAAATAAATTAAATTGACACTATAAAATATTGCTAAAGCCAAAGCAGCAAAAGTTGAGACAATACCAGCCAAGTCATTTAAAACCTTGCAAGATTATATTGTTAAAGCATTACTTCTGATTTGTGAATATGGAAACATAGATGATCTAGGGACAGAAAATCTTCATATATATTCCAATAGCAAAAAGGCAATGCTCAAAATACCAAATATTGGCACTTATTTAAGATGTTAATGCTAAACATTATCTAATCCAGTTTTCAACAATGGTATAAGAACTGTTATTGAATGATCTATAAGATGGATTCAAAAGAGACATACTACTAATATTCAAGGGATAATAGAAAAGAGAAGGCAAATCCAAAAAAGGCATTATTTTTGCTTGATTTCCTATCCTAATGATTTTGATAGTCTAGACCTCAACAAAGAATGGATAGTTCTTAAAAATATAGATGTTACTAAGTCACCTCATCATGTCTATTGAAAAAATATGCATAGTAACCAGGAAGCAACAATCAGAATGGAACACTAAATGGTTCAAATCAGGAAAG
Source organism: Laticauda laticaudata (assembly GCA_004320025.1). Taxonomy (NCBI): domain Eukaryota; kingdom Metazoa; phylum Chordata; class Lepidosauria; order Squamata; family Elapidae; genus Laticauda; species Laticauda laticaudata. The sequence goes on from BHFT01051691.1 coordinate 89,125, forward strand.
GAGTACACCATATTCACCTTATTTATTAAACTTCAATGCAAGATATATCAAGAAAAATGACAGATGAAAAGAAATGGAATTGGAATTAAAATTGCTGGAAGAAATTTCAAAAAGCTCAGATATGCTGATGATACTCCTTTGAAGGCGGTTAAGTTAGAAAGATTTGAGGAATCTCTTTTTGGAAATAAAGAAGACTATAAAATCTGATCTGGGGCTCAGTATTAAGAGAAAACTATCAATGGCAGCAGCAACCCAATCAGGATTGAACTGCTACAGTTGGCAGAATTAGCCTGCAGTACTGCATTCTAACCACTGTGCCACCACGGATGATCTACAGGAAAAACATTGAGGTGCAGAGATATCACACCACCAACAAAATTATGCATTGTTAAGGCCATCGTTTTGCCAGCTGTAATACAAAGCTGTAAAAAACAAACTATCAAAAAAAAGGCTAAAGGAAAAATGGATGNAAAGCTGTAAAAAACAAGCTATCAAAAAAAAGGCTAAAGGAAAAATGGATGCTTGTAACCTGTGGTACAAAAAGAACCCATCATGCAATACTAGATGAAAAAAAACTGGGATGTGGCTAGGATATATTCAATACAAGGTTAAATATTTTGTACACAAATGCAAAGACAAAAGACTTTGGAACTGAATAAGGAACTGATGCTTGGAAAACTCAAAATTGAAAAAGGGGCCCTCACAGAACAAGATAAATAACACAAT
>BHFT01051692.1:0-10152 GCA_004320025.1 Laticauda laticaudata
ACATATATCACCAAACACACACACCAAACCAGAGAGTGAAAAGCTGCAGCAAATGAGTGCACTACCATTTGCATTTCATAACAGTCTGCTGCACTGATACTCTTTTTCATTTAATATTAATTTGTTTGGATGAATTAATTGCCTGTTAACATCTTACCTTTTAAAGCAACTGTTCAACCTATTTCACAAGTTTATAACTCAAAAGTGATACTCTGAAGAATGCATCATGATTCATGCAAGCCAGCTTTACACACACTTTGGGTGTGTTACAATTTAGAGAGTGCATGCTGGCAAGATACCTTTCCAGATTAGGCTTGCTTTGGTTTATTTAACTGGGGAGGGGAACCTAAAATTATTTTCAGGCCACCAGTCCCTGGAACTGAGGCTAATTTAATCAGATGGCTATGATAGCCATTTTGTGGTCTCTTTTCTTTTCTTTTTTCCTTTCTCCCTAGCAAAGGAAAATTCTGATTCTGGGCCAGAAGTTTGCCTTACATTTGACCATCCTCAAAGTATGTAATGACAACAAACTTTTTCCAATTTCCAAACTACAATGTCAGTGAGAGTTGTTCTCAATAGTCAAATGTCTTCTGAACACCAAGCTAAGCATTCATGTATGACTAAAGCTTTGCTTCCCTATCCATTATGTGTGGACCAGACTCTACAAGACATTTTTTTCTACTTGGAGACTTTATATTTAGGGCATAATCACTCTCTAGGATATAATCATAGAACTCCGCTGAGGTTTCACTACCAGCTCTTTGTGCTGCAGGGTCTCCAGTGAAAAAGGTTTTTGTAAACCAATGTTTTTCAGTCTCAGCAACTTTAATATGTGTGGACTTCAGATCCCAGAATTCCCCAGCCCAACAGAGGAACTCTAGGCTGCTAGCTGAAGTTCATTAAACCTGAAAATATGTAGGACTCAAACAGGGGTGGAATTCAAATTTTTAACAACCGGTTCTGTGGGCGTAGTTTAGGTAGTGGCCATGGCTTGGTGGTCATGTGGCTGGGTGAACATGGCGTGGTGGTCATGTGACTGGGTTGATGTGGCCAACTCAATATCACTCACATCGAGGCACACATCTCCTCGCCTGGCCTCTCATGACTGTGGGGATACTGCAACAGTTGTAAGTGTGAAAAATGGTCATAAGTCACTTTTTTCAGTGCCATTGTAACTTTGACTGGTCACTCCACCCAAGCAAAGTACCAGCAAAGGAGGGGAAAAAAACTCTAGAGAGGTTCCTGAGACAGGAAGTCTAGTCCTGCCAAGAATGTAATAAGGGTTAACGGAGAGGCAGTTTCTGTAAGCAACACCAGAATGTTTCCTTCCTGCCTTCCTTACAGGATTAGGCCAGTAATTTCTTCTAACAACCGGTTCTCTGAACTGCTTAGAATGTTAACAAACGGTTCTAGCAAATAGGTGCGGACTGGTAGAATCCCACCCCTGGATTTAAACATACATAGGCAGCTGATTTTAAAATATATTTGCATGACAACTGCCAACAAAGATTTCTTTAATTATGTAGAATGAAATTGTAATGAAATTGTAATAAAAACTATTCATTAGTTCAAGCCACTATGATAGTAGGCATATGTAATCTGACATTCATTGCAACATAGTTAAACTAGGATTTGTCCAATACTAACAGCCATGATCAATGGTCCTGATCCAAAGTCCACTCCAACATGTGGACATGAGTGACATTTTATCATTCTCTTCATCTAGTTTTAAAAATTGTATGAATGGATAGAGGGACATTTTGGGGAATATTTAAGAGTAACTAAAAAGAGGAAATTAAAAATTTGTGGAAAAACTTACTCGCCTTTTCAGACTGGGTTCAGCAGGAAAAAAAAACTGAAATCCTTTGTAGTTTAGTCTAACTCTTTAGCTTGAGTTGCCCAAAAATATTCAGATGTGGTTTGGCTGGGTTAGAGGATTTATTGCAGATGACAATGAAGCCACCCTATATAATTAATTGCCAACAATAGTGCAATAATGTAAAAGGTGTTTACACTGTCAAGGTGTCTCCCTCCCAGAGAAAATAGATAGCTGTCTGTAAATCAGGTGGAGCTACTACATGTGCCCACAGATCCCATATTCCTAACTCTCAGCAGGGAACCTTGTGTGGTATGATTTCTTCCTCATTTTCTGGCAGGCAGCAAACACACCAAGAACGAAAAACTAGTCTACTGAGAAAAAACTGGTACTTTAAGTCAAAGTCCCATCTCCACCACCCTCTTAAGTGATGTTGTGAGAGCACTGTACTCACCTTCCTTTGCCTCCTATTCCCTTTCTTTAAAATGTAGCCTCCACCTTAAAAAGTTGCTCATCCATGATATACTGTATAAAGCCATCACTGTAGTAGTTTAATAAGATCATTGTTTCAAAGTAAGTACACAAGACTGTTACATGGAAAATATGGAAACTTATTAAGGCTGGGATGGAATATATTAGAAATGTTAACATCACAGGGAAATGTACTTTGTGAAGCAGAAATTTGTTAAAGTACAGAGGTTTTGGAAGAAGATGATTAAAACAATGAAAGAAATGTTAATTACCAAGCAGATTGGCCTTGCAGGCTGAAATGGAGAGCAAGATGAACTGAATCTCTTTTGTGATTCTGATTGGACTTCCTATTGAATTTTATTTCAACCCTAGCCACAGGAGAACAATTTGCGGAGCACAACGCCCAATAGTAAGGATGCCATCTTCGAAATGTTGCTTTAAATGGCAGCTTTACTCTACCAAATGACAGAGCCAATTATACTGTCATGTATTGGTTTTTAGTTTTATACTTGTATATTGCTATTTTGTATCAAAAAGATAGAAAATGTGAATCAGTCTATTCATATTGTATGAATAGTATGTATGAATAGTATGAATAGTATGTATGAATTAACTCATTTTTACATCCATTATGACCATGTTCTTGGGTTATATTGCTTTATTTTGTCTATTAAACATTTTTTTCCCCAGTGAGATCGGTCTATCAGGGCAACATGGTCTACCCAAATTTGGGGTGGAGCATACTGCTTCCGCTTTTGCCTTTCAGCCCCAATCCAGGAGCCTTCCTAGGCAGTCGCTTTCGTGACAAACTATTTTGTCTGGTAAATATGGTAAATATAAATTCAACATATCCATTAAAGAGACATTTCCTGGAAATGAAAACAGATGTATGTTTTCTTACTTGTAATTCACATCTTAGGTCATTAAATTAATATTTTGTTCTATATGGAAAAGTATAATTATATCTACACCAACCTATCCCTCCTTTAAAATGGAAGGCATGATTTTTCTTGCTGAGAGCTACAATGGAATTAAATTTCCTCCTTATCCCTGATTAGGATAAAATTGTTTATGCTTGTCTTCTATATAAATCCAGTTCTTTGCTCTAAGTTAATCATACAGTCTATGTGTGACTATTGGAATGTAATTAACATTCTGCTTTGTATAATTACTGTATCGCAGTGATTCTCATCCTGTAGTCTACGAAGCCCTGGGGGGCTGCAATGTCATCACAGGAGGTCTGCAAAGTCTTGAAGAAATATTATGATTGAAGTCTTTGGTTAAGTTTTGGAGGTCCGTGCAGAGGTGGGTATTCAGCAGGTTCTGAGCAGTTCTGGAGAAATGGTAGCGGAAATTTTGAGTAGTTTGGAGGACCGGGAAATCCCACCTCTGACTGGAGATTTTACAGTATCCTTCCCTTGCCATGCCCACCAAGCCATGCCCACAGAACTGGTAGTAAAAAAATTTGAATCCCACCACTGGGTTTGTGGCCATGCTCCATGGCCACAAAAGGTATTTAAAAGAAGTCAGTGGTTGAGAAACCTCTGCTTTAATGTATACTGTATACATTTTATTTTATATGTTCAGTATTTTTGAACTGGAATCGTTTTCTTTTCTTTTTTTTTGTCTTATGACATTTAGAAGCTCTGAGCTACGTTCATATTGGCCTCATATCTTAACACTATTTTGAAATATCTTTGGACAATTGCTTCTCAGCTGACCATCCCCTCCTTTGCTCTTGAGGGCAACTATGTCTTTTCACATCTTAATCTAGACATTTAATCCATTTCTGGAGTATTGCATCACATGATTAAAACAACACCATCAGGACCTTTATTGGAAGACAATATTATAAGACAAACCAGCCTCCTAGATTGGTTTTAGCCTTGTTAACTCAAGAAGGGATATAGTTTATTTTAAGAGTGCTTTCCACTGAACTAGGTCAAGAGCCCTCTCACTTCTAGTGCTTCACTTCTTGTGAAGTAAGAAGATAATCAAATGATCTTACAATAATTAAAGAGTTGGTTTTTAATCTTACAGGAGATCAATTCAATAAAAAGATGGTTCTTTTCTTCCTTTGGGACACTACATGTGAATGCATCCAAAGCGAGCAGAGATGATAAGTTGGGCGGCAACATGCCAAACTTCCTCAGAGTATATTCAGCCTTGTACCCAAATAAGTCTACACCACAAAAATCAGAAAGAAGATAATTGAATACACAACTCTTTTAGACAAATGGTGCCCATGTTTACCAGTACAGATAGCTCTCAACTTACAACTATTTGTTTAGTGACCATTTGAACTTACAATGGCAGTAAAAAAAATAACTGTTTTTCACACTTATGACTGTTGCAGCTTATGACTATGGTCACGTGATTATAATTTGGATGCATGGCAATTGGCATGTATTTTATGATAGTTGCAATGTCCCAGGTTTTTGCAATCATGTAACAAGCCAAGTCAATGGGGAAGCAAGATTCATTTAATAATCATGTTATTAACTTAACAACTTCAAGAATTCACCTAACAAACTCTGACAAGAAATGTTGTAAAATGGGTCAAAACTCAAAAACTGTTTTGCTTAGCAATGGAAATTTTGGGATCAGTTGTGGTCATATGTCAATGATTACTTATATATCCACGAATAACTTGGGACACAACTCATATTAAATATACAATGTACTTGTATCTTTTATAAACTCCTTCTAAATAAGTATTTTAACCACTCCCTAATATTTCATATCAAGGCAGGGAGGTTTTGCAAAAATCCGAAACCACTTTGTTATATGAAAAGCTAATTTATGTATATAAAGACCTAATTGCCTAAAACTGCTGACATAAGTAGGACAAAATTACCTAAATGGTTTTAATATTATATATACATAAGAAGTTACCTCATCATGATGAGAAAGTCATGCTCCAGTAATAATGTGATGATACAAATTTCGTCAAACTCCCGAATTAGCAAACCCTGAAATGACCCATTTTAACAAAACTAACTTTCATGTGATAATCTGAAGAGAGACTGGCCTGTTTCCCATTGCCTGATAACTCCACCCAACACTCAGATTTTTGGTTAGACTATATAAAGTGCATTTTTGGTCATGTGATCCAGCCCAAGCAAGTTGTGCTAAAGTGAATATTTGCACTGATATACATGTCCATATTCCAGATAAACTTGCTGTGGGAACAAAAGAACATCATGTGCTAACTTACTACTTTCCCTTAAATTTTTACCTCAGGTGATCCACTGCTGAACCACTGACCTACTTGTTAAAGGAAAAGCAATTTGGCTTGTCAGCACTGGGTGGATGTTCATGCAAGGAAACTAAATTGTACACCTTGGATGTACTACCGAGATTTGAGACATATGCAGACAAGGGCTTTGTAACCTATTTACATTTGTGCTCACTTCCTAGGATCATAAAAACTAACCAGCACATTTTACTTACTTTCATTTTATAGCCAGAAAAAGAGCTGTGTAATTAATTAAATTATTAAGTTAAAATTCAAAAAATAATTTAAAAATAAATGGGGCCACTCTTTCAAAAATATGTTCATATTAAATTGTTTAAGAAATCAGACTTAAAAAAAAAGATCTGGCTTATCTAAATAATACAATATATGTTTGCATTTGTAGTTAATCCCTCTTTGGAAAGAAATTTAAGGTTTTTATTTAGGGGTAAACCTTTACAAAATGCCATTGTGAAAAAAAAAATGCTATGACAAAAAAGTTCATCTTCTCCTGGGGTGGAAAGAAAATTCTGTTTAGTATGTAGTGATAAAATGAAAACTGGTGGGAAAATCCTACATGAACATATATCAAATATGTATTTAATCAATAAAAGAAATGCATGTATAAGAGAGAGAGAGCTAAGCACTGCGTTTTTTTGTACATGTATCCAAAAGAGAAGGGGAATGAGGGCCATTTATTGGGAGACAAATCTGAGTTATGTTGGGACATGCACCAAGGATGTGATCACCCACCCATGGTGTTCAGAGTCATGTCCTTCGGGAAGCAGATGCTGCTCTTCCTGCATAGCATAAAGCATATTGCTTCTGGACAATGAAAAGTGTCCCTTCCCAAAGATCACCATGAAGGTCTGTCTTGGCATGAGGTTAAGGATCATTGGTACTCTATATATAACTTGGCCACGGGCTGTCTGGGTTGTTTTCTGCCCTGATTCTTTTCTGGTGTCAGGAGGCTGTGAGAATCTGGATGGTTAAGAACAGGCTCTGTTCCAACCAAGCAAGGCTAAGGGCTATGATTTTGAAGAGCTCCACAGATCCTGGGGCCTTACATTGCTAACCTTGGACAGGATACCACTTCCCCAGACTGAGTTGGTTAAAAAAAAAAAAAATCAGGGGTCATCCTAGACTACTGGAGGAACAGGTGGCATAAATCCATCTGTGAGCCAGTTGCACTTGTTCCTGGGTTGAGAGACTGTTCTTAATTACTCATGCCTTAGTCACTTCTCTGTTGGACTATTTCAAGGTGGTTTATTTGCATGGGGCTGTCCTTGAAAAGGATTTGGAAGCTGCAGCTGGTATGCTATCTGAGCTACATGATAAATTCGAGAAGATTTCTAGGTCCAATTCAAGGTCCTGGTTATAATCTGCAAAGTCCTTCATGGCATGGGCCCAGAATATTTAAAGAGGCTGCCTTTTTTCAGGGATTTCTGCTTTTCTCATAACAGTGTGGACGTGAGGCAAATTCATTCTGTAAAATAATGTCATCTTGTGGGACCTAGGAGATATCTCCTCTGCCACCTGACCTGTGGAAAAGTCTCCCCCCTGAACTCCATGTGACCCCGCTTTGTTGGCTTTCTGGAAGGCCTTATAGCAATCTAGCTCTTCCCTCAGACTCGAAGGGCAGAAGCTAGTATTATTTTCTCTGTTGACAGATTTAGTGAGAAGTTATTTTTACTTGGCCTCTTTTACTGGCTCCTTTTTACTGTTTAAATGTACATTTCTATTTTTTGAAATCTATTATTTCAGGTTTTCACAGGATTCAGTAGAAGCAGAGATCGTAAGTTGAATCATGGGCTACCGCAAGAATCAGTGCTGCTAACCCCTGCTCTTTTTAACTTGTACACCCATGGCCTGCCTGAAACTTTCTCAAAACTTTCTTGATGCCAATGATATCAATCTCACAGTCCAAAGGATGAACTTCAGTGATGCAGAAAGGATGTTCTCTCAAGAACTCCAGAAGATGGATGACTACTTCAAAAACTGGCGCCTTCAACCAAGCCTAACAAAAACAGTAGTAGCCACATTCCACCTCAGCAATAGTTATACAAATTACCAACCTTCAGTGAAGTTCTGCAACTCTATTACTATGTAATAACTCCACAAAGTACCTGGGAATAACACTGGACAGATCACTAACTTTCCGGCAACTCCTGAAAAATGGAAAAACTGCAACAATTTACTGAACGGACTGGCTGGAACATCTTGGAGTGCTGATGCTAACATCCTAACAGCAGCCTTGATTTAGTTTATTCCACAGCTGAATATTGTGCCAGTATGTGGCTGGCAATGTCAACACCCAAATGGTCAATGTCCAATTCTCTGCGTATAATCTCTGGCACATTGCATGCCATTCCTGTGCCTTCTCCTTCCCTCATGCCAGCCGCTCCATTACCATTTTCTCCATTGTAATGTAGTGCAGCATCCAGGATACACTTTGAAAGTGGGGTGGGTTTCTAATTTAACAACCAGTTCACTTGAACCGGTGCAAACTGGCTGAATCCCACCACTGGACCTAATACATATGTGAAATAAATACATTTAGCCGGGTAGTTGGACTCAAGGGAGCAGAGAAAGCAGCCTGGTCCTTCTAACTGCAGGAATATCTCTGGTGTATTTCAATCATACTGTAATGGGCTATGAGAAGAACCTTGAGAGACAGGAGGATGAACTGCAACCAAGGTAATAGTCAGATAAGAGATATCTCAGCCCACGGAAGGAACAGGAATAGGGAAAGCATCACAGAAGAGGCCCTCCCTAGTTCTCTGGAACATAAAGGCAGAGGGAGGGAGGGAGGAAATGCTTTCAGACTTGCAAGATGCTGTTACCATACAGGTTGTATTAGTGCTCAAGGTTTGGGTTTCCTGTCTCAGCTACAGTATCTTAAAGGACTGACACAATGGGAGATGGCAGGGAATGTTCAGATCAAAAGAAAAAAAATCCAAGGGATAGGTAGTGAGAAGGATGCCCTGTTTGAGATCCAGTTTTGCAGAGCAATAGTTGTAAGTGGGATTCTTTATATGCACGACCTAGTCCAGATCTTTTCTTATGCTGCCTTGAAAGAAATAGAAGCACTTCATGAGATTGGGGAGAGATCTACTGTGTCTCTAGCCTACTTGACTTTAAACCATTTCCAGGTATCCGCCGGGTTTTTTGGAACTCCGATACACCACCATGGCCAAACAGCAGTACTAGGTTGGGGCGCTCAAGTAGAGGAAAGGATGGCCAGAGAGAATAAAGCAAATGTTCACAGATCATAGCTCTCTCAGTCATGGGGAAAACCAGATGAGATATTGTCTTTGCATTGCTTGCTTTACATCGCATTTCTTATCTCTTCTGGAAGCCTAGCCTCCATCCTGTACTACAGAGGGTTATTGGTGGAGGTTATTCCATTAGCTGATAATATTTTGGTGGGAGCAGAAACAAAGCCAAAGAAATCTTCCAATTGCTTCTCTTAGCTTGTCCCTCTGTGAAATCTGTCACAGCAGCAGTATTTGTTTGGCCTTGTGTATGAGGCCGTACAGGGATTAGCAATCAGGCAGAACAATCTATGCCAGTAATTTTCTGCTCCCCTGCAGAAGACACTTGAACTTGTGAAGAAGAATCTTAAGATGCAAAGAATAGGCAGTGAATCAGAGGTGTCCAATCTTGGCAACTAAGACTTAAATTCAGACTACCAGAATTGCTGGCTTGGAGATTCTCGGGATTGAAGTCCACAGATTTTAATGTTACAGTACTAAGATTGAACACCCGTAATTTAATGAGAGGTTGGAAGTTACACTGTAATTCCTCTTTAAGGTTCAAATAGATGATCCTCACCTCTTCTGTTTTAGGATATAATCTTCTGCCATCTTTAAGAGAATAAAGATAAATGTTTCCCATGTGACATAGAAAACTTTTGATTTGATCCCAGTTTATCAAGAGAAAAACTAATAATACACAAGAAAATAGACAAAATCATAGTCACATGATTTTGGTTTGCTTGGATTCTATAATTAGAAAGCCAAGTGATGTGCATCAGATGACTTTCCTTCAAAGATTAGGTGAATCTGTACCTCCAGCCTGGAGTTCTTTCATAACTGACAATGACAAGAACTATTTACTTTGGTGACTACTTTATTATTTAAGAAATTCTATTGCAATAATTTCCTGAAAGCTGATTGGCCTAAAGAAAGTCAAAGCAGGCAAAACAGTATCTAAACCAGATTCTGGTCCTTTTTGTTAATATTTTAAGGTCATTAAAATCAGATTAGAGAACTGTCTCCAGATTCCACATTTGAAAGGCGTGATCAAAGTTTAGTTGTCCACAGAATATTTTCTTCCAATCAAAATTATGATTGTTATTCCTGTATTACATACTGTAATGTACTTAGACACCATACAAATCCTGGTAAGCATCTAAATAAAATATCAGTCCAACAATACAAGGGGACTGTGTACTTAAAGGCAACTTCTTATGTGCTTCAGAGTTTTTTTCTTTAAGAATGCTTAGTCCAAAGTAATGATTCAGGCAAGCATAATACCTGTCAAAAGAGAATTCTGTTCTGTATGCAAATAACCGGCTTCAAATAATACATTCTGATTGGGTACTTAGAACGAAAAGGGATTGGTTCAA
>BHFT01051697.1:0-14019 GCA_004320025.1 Laticauda laticaudata
CAGCTGATGCCGTTTGACAGCTCCTTTTATAGCCGGCTGTCAAACGGCATCAACCAATGGGAGCGGTTCGCGCTCCTGCCAGAAGCGTGGACCGGAGTGAAGACTGTGGATGAATGCAACACCATGTAATATTTTTTAGGGAAGTTTTGAAGATCTATTACCACTATGTTGTATACTATGTTTGCCACTGACCACTAGGAGTGCCACACACTAAATAAAAAAATTAAAACCATAGGAGTCACTGTGCAATCAGTATTATGTTGTATTGGGATTCAACAGGCATAGACAACCTCCTCATGCCTGAAGAATTCCACTGTAAGGACAAAGCTGATCATATAGTGTCTTCTAGTGGTGAGTAACAAGAGGTACATCGACTTACAAGGAAAGGCTAAAACACCCCCACAAAATCTGGGGCAGTTATTGAGGCCTCTGAGGCCCAGGTTAGACTAATATTTGTAATACCTCTAGTCTTAGAGTATAAGTAAACAACAACAACAGATGTACCTCCGTTACATCTATCAGTCTATGCAGGGGTGGGATTCAAAAGTCCCAACAACCAGTTCTCTACCCAGTTGCCATGGTGGGTGTGGCCTACTAGAACTTCAGAGAGGGCCATTTTTCCCCTTCCCCAAAGTCTGGAGGCTTCCCTCAGGTCTCTGGATTGGTGAAACAGCCTCCCCCAGGCTTGGAGGCCCTCTGGAAGCTGGAAATAGGCCCATTTCCAGACTTCTGGAACTTCCAGGAGGGCCATTTTTCTCCCTCCCAGAGCCTCCACACAGACCCTGCACTTACCTATATCCAAAATGACCCACGTGGAGATTCCTGGGAGGGGTGGAGTGAGCAGAGCCAGCTGGTCGGTTCAACTACCAGCGAACCAGATATAAATTTAACATCCGGTTTGCCAAAACTGGCCTGAACCAGCTGAATCCCACTCCTGAGTCTATGGCTGGTCAGATCAGATAATACTCAAGTAAATAGATAATAAATAGTGGATTGATTTGATGAAAGGCTTCTATACACATTAATAACTATTACAGAGTTACAAATAGTCCAAAGTCTCCAGCTCATAGCCAAGTTAAAGATCTATTTGCCAATCCATGAGCTAGTGGAACTATCCTGCATACAATTTGCAGCTCCACTGGTATATTCTCTCCTGCTAGAGGCAAAATGCCAGCAACTGGTACTGCCCTTATTTTCAGGGGATCACAAATTATGCTAAAAAGGATTGAAGCTTTCTAAAATGTCACATATTACATGTTTAAATTCAACTTTTGAACACTTAATAACCCAATGAACTAATCTGCTTTATCTGTAGAAAGTGACACAATTACTTTTATCAGAAAGTTATGGTATTTCAGAGTTTGAGCACCTTTTTTTTTAGAGATCTTAAGTATCTTTAAGCATCTTAAATATCTTTTACACCAGACTATTTAGATATGCTTCTCAAACACAATTGACTGCTCATATGGTCTGTGATGACACCTTACTTATAAGCCATATTTTGTGTACCTCAATGTGACAGCAAAGCCCCATGTTACTGAAAAGTATGTAAAAAGGATTAAATGCTGTTTGAACAATAGACCCAGAAATCTATCTGTTATGTAGTTTAAAATTTGTTCCATAGTATATATACAATTTCCTGGAAGAAATTCCTGGAAAATCTCTGCATGTAAAAAATTAAAAAATCCACTCAGTCATACATCCAATTGAATATTATAGCTCAGAGCTCTGCATAATTCTGTATCCGGCAATCTTGTTCTATGTAACATACATTTAGCCACAACTTGATCTTGCCAATGCTATAGAAATAGTTCATATTCACATAATGACAATAATTATCACTTCAGTAGCCCTAGAAGCTATTCTGGATGCAAAGACCAGGTAGAGCCTAATTTGAATGACTATATTGCTTCCCTTATTCCATCTAAACTCTGAGCAAGCAACTTAATGACTTACCTCAAATCCATTTTTCCTTTTCTTCCTGTCTCCAAATGTGCTTTTAAAAAACAATTTGCTTGATGAAGAAATCTGAAGAATTTGAAAATTAGCATTTTGTTCTAACAAAGGTATCAAAATTAGGCTTTGTAAACTAGGGGTTTTGAAAACTGTGGAACAAAGAACTTTGAAATATGAAGATTTACATTCTCCAATTTCCTATATTCTCTGCTAGTTGCGAAATCACTTGATAACTGTGAATATAAAACTAGTATAAGAATCAACTAGAAACACTAACAACCTTTTTAAAAAAAGTTTAAATACTGTTCTTTAATTACTAAGATATGGTATTCAGCAACCTGCATGGTAGTTTGTTCCGAAGCTTGAAAAGAATTCTGGCAGTTCAACTTGTATATATGTACAAGCAAATATACTTTTTTAAGATTAAAAGGCCTTAATTCAAAGTCAATGCTTTGAATAGAATAAGAAATTCAAAAATTATTTTTTTTAAATTAGATTGACTCATAAAATCATTTTCAAAGAAAGTAATATTCAGATGTTGGTATCTGAAGCTAGATGATAAAACTCAGATAATTTAAATGAACTCTGCACTGCAAACAAAATACTTTTCCTGGTTTTAATGACTGGAGACCAACAATATTACAAATATTGTAATAACCAGTGGTCTGTTTTTTGAAAAATATAAGTAAAAAGAAGTATAAGTAGACACTGGACATATAAGTGCACCCACCAATTATCAAATTGATTAAAAAGAGGGACAACATACTTGAAAAGGAAACACATCTTTGAAGTGTGGAAACCAGGAGGATCCTTTAATTACAATCTTAAAATCCATAGCTACACAAGGAAGGAAGTATTTCACAAATCTTGCTTTTGTTAAGATAGGGAATAGTTTCACTGTTGATTGAATTCAGAAAGGTAATCCAGCAAAAGAAGAAAACCACAATCTATGCTATACAATACCTTACTATACTGTATCGTTGTATATACTACACTACACTATATTCTATATTACTATAGTATACTAACTGTACTATACTATACTATACTATACTATACTATACTGTACTGTACTGTACTGTACTATACTATATTGTTACTTAGTCGACACATGAAAATGGGCAAAATATATCACAATGTCAACATTTATACAAGAACTTAAGTTGTAAGCATTATACTTCATAAACATTTTTATTTCTCACAGATACATTCCTAAAACAATTCCTGGACTCTTCAGCTTCTCATTTAAGCCATCTATGAAAATAGCTGGTATCCAAACAAAATTTAAAATTTCAGGATATATGAAGCTTGGAAGTTATCACTCTTGCTCATTATGAAAGGAGTTACTGAAGAAATTAATCTTTCTCACAGACAGTTCACCTGCATAAATAGCAAGTAGGGAAAGAAAAAATGAAGGCTCAAATAATAAGATATAATAAAACAAGGTACGGTCAGATTTTCAAAAAAGACTTGACACATATAGAGCACATATTATCAAGCATAAATGGGATAATTAATACAAATTAAATTTTATTTTAAAAAAACAATACTTACTTCCAGGCATTAATGTAACTCAGAATAAAATTTTAGAGTTCATCTGCCAAAACAATTTAACCCCTCTTTGACAGAGTAAAATATTGAAAAGCAAATTCCTAATTCCTTGCACTTTTATCAAATATGTTTCAATTTCCATATACACTAAACCAAAATAATATCACTTTAATATGAGAGAATTAGTTAGGTGTCACAACTGACTCCTGAAGAAGTGGATCTCTTTCAAGACCAAACATGCCCGACAGAGAAATCCACCTCATCCACTAACAAATCCAGAACAATGGCTAACACAAGAATGTCAATGCACAATGCCTCGCAAGAAGGCTTGTCACCCATAGATATATCTTAACTCCTTCAGTGTTACACCAAAAAAGGTAGAATGTATTAACTGATTTTTATTGCAAACAAACACTAAAGTCTTGTGTTTCTTGTATCTTTGTCCTGCCAACAATGTTGAAATCTAGAAGGCTCCTTTCAGTGTATTTTCCAGTTTAAGGGTAGCGATTGCTCAGAAAGTGGATCTACTGGAGTAAGAGAGAGAGCTACAGCTTTGTCCACCTTCCCTCAGTCCCTATACACCCTATTCCAGACCAAGGATTGTACAATAACTATGCCGATTTAAGCATTCCCCAGGGATGGCTTAACCGCAACACCTTAGAACATCTACCATTATGAAGATCAGCCCCATCTATCTTTTCACCACTTGGAGGTTTTGTTTTTTAAAATACCTATGAAAAAAAGAGAATGACTGGGTAGTAAAAAACATAATTATTCACCTTAACTTGTGCCTCTGAATAGGGAGAGGGGTTGCTCTCGAGACCAGTGCATCGATGGAGGAAATCGCGGCTTGCGACCCTTTTTCTTACTTACCTGCAGACCCGCTTCTTTAAGGAACTACCAAGCGAACCTCCTGCACGCTGGAGACTCCAGCTTTATCGGACTTGCATCGCTTACAAATTCCCAATCCGTCTTGAACATCCAGTGGCATGTGGGGAAGGGGGTGTCAAGGGTGAAAGGTAGCTGGGGGAGGAGGCGGATGGTTACTTCAGATGGCGAGAGGGTTACTTGCTATTAAATGATTATTAAAGTATTGCAGCCGTTGTTTTTCAGTCACAGAAACCAGAGACCAGACTTCTACTGCTCAGAAATAAATCAGGAGGCAAAGTGGAGAAGGTAATACGGGAGGAGGAATCGATGCGATTTCCCAACCGCAATCATACAAAACGCAGAAAAGAGTAGGCAGCAGAGGAAAAGACAAGTTAGAACCGCAGCCTGGGCTGCTTCCCGCCCTCTCAGAGAGCAGCGACGCTCAGCTCCTCAGAGGGAAGGCGAGAACTTCCGCGGGATTGGGTGCGCGTGGGTCCAAGCGTACACAGAGGCATCCCCCACGCTCCGTTATTTCATCTCGGCCGAATTTTCAACACGGAGGGACCCTTTGGGTTCCTCTCCGTCCGATCCGCCGACTGCTTTTTCCCGGCAAAAGGAAAGTCTTTCTTCAGCCGAGGCCGGGTGCCGCACTTCTCCAGAGGGCTGGCCTCTCGCCTCCCTCTTCCCAGTCAGCCAGCTTCGACAGGATCTCCTCTTTTCTTCCCACACGAGGGCGAGGACGATCCGTTGGGGGGGGGGGGGGGGNGGGGGGGGGGGGGGAGGGAGGGAAGCTGAAACGGAGGGTCCCCGTCGGAAGATCGGAGATCCCTTAGGATGCTTTGTGAGGCTCTGGACGCATCGCCAACAGATCCTATTGGCTAAACGAGGTGTCAAATCCCAAACGGTCCCGCCGAGTCGGGACTAGCGTCTGGTCTCTGCTTCACGCTCGGGTTGTGCGCGGCACTTCCGAGAGCGTTTCCACTCTCCGGAGTCCTCACACGGGCAGGTTCCGCCTCGCTTCGGGGGTGGGGGTTGGATAAGAAAACCCAGCGCCCGCGTCTCCCTCAGGCAGGAACGGTTCCAGTCGAAGAGCGCCCTTCAGCAGACGCGCCCTTCTCCTTCGGCCGCAAAGAAAGTGAAGAAGGAATGAGACAGTCGTCGGGTCGTAGTCCGGGGATGGGGCCGGCAGGTCGAGAAAGTCTTGGCGCGCCTGGTTCCAACGCTTCCCTCTGAGGAGCTGGACGCTCCTTGGAGGCTTGACCTGTCCTCTATGACGGGCGAACGGCGAGCCCTCACGCGGGCTGCCGGCCAAGTGGTAAGTAAGGCAGGAGTGCCCGTCAAGCTCAGGCGGACTCTTTCGTTATAGCCCTTCTTGCTTTCTCGACTAAGGCGAGAGCGGCGGCGTGAAACGTTTTGCAAAAGACGGCCTCTGTCTCCCTCCAGTGTTGAGAACGATGCCGAAGTGCCGCGCAGGAGTGCTCCGGTGAGTGCCGAAAATGGGCTGCAAAGTGACCGCCCAGAATCCCTTCGGAAAGATCGACTGCATTTTAGCGTGGTCCACTGAGCGTGATCGTTGCCCAACGAAGCAGTTGAGTCTTATCTGTATAACGAAGGGGGCAGTTGGGTCAAAAGAGGACAACCTAATTTATTTGCGGGCATGTGCATTTTTAATCTGCTCAATAATTGCTGACCCCTAAATAATTTTAAAGATAAATAGTAAAATGGTAAAATAAAAAGAGAAAACTACCATACGTTAATAACACATAACACACACACACCAATCTAATGTGAGCTCTTGAATCAAAAGACCCTGGCAACAAAAGGACATTAATTGATGCTTTCAAAAACTCTGCACTAGTTCAGAAGTAGCTTTGGATGTCAGGAATCAGGACTTTACCTAAATCTGCAATGAAGATTTATTTGTGGTTCAGTTGCACTATCATTTATTTAGCCTTTTTTTTTTTAACAACCATGATGCTCAGAGGAATCTTTGGGTATTCTCTTTCCCCTTTGGAGAATCAAGGTTTACAAGCAGCAGATCCAGTTCAAACTAGAAAGAAGGATTTGAGGTAGCAATAACACTTAACAAATAGCACTTAGACTTATATACCATTTCACAGTGTTTTACAGCCCTTTCTAAGTGGTTTACAGAGGCAGCATATTGCCTCCAGCAATATTGGTCCTCATTTTACCAACCTCAGTAGGATGGAAAACTGAGTCAACCATGAGCCAGTCAAGATCGAAGGAATCAAACTCCTGGCAATGTGAGCAGAATACTGCATTCTAGCCACTGTGCCACCACGACTGTAGAAGAAAGAAGCTTGTATGTATTGTGGTAGTGCCCAGTGTGTATGTGCCAAGTAAATCTCTAGTGAAGACACTTATAAATGGGGGCCCATAACTAAGAAAGTCTTTTCCTTTGTCTTTTAAGTTCATTTCCACAGGAATTCATAGGAAAACCTGCAAGGGTAATTGGAAGCTCCAATAGGCATTTATAAAGGAAAGTATAAGATATTCTGAATCAGGTCTGGGTTTTAAATACCCAAATAGAAGTAGCTGATTCAGCTAACAATCTGTTAGTATTGTATTGTCACCTCAGCCATTCAGATTTGTTCTATTTTCATGAAAAATATGCCTGAATTTCAACATATTTAACAGGCAGCTCAGCTCAGACTGTTTTTAAAAATCCAAAGTAAATCCTTTGTTAACAAAGATAGATGATGGATTCATATTACAATACAGTAAAAATACAAATTAAGTTCTTTTCAGCTTAAAAGACGTGCTAGATGCTTGAAATGACCTAATAGTCAGAAATAGTGAAGAATGGTAGGGAACAGTAAAATAAAAACCAGCTGTGATTTTCAATTGCTTTAACCAGATGCTGATGCCTGATGATTTCCCAGGACATCTGTCCCTGAACTCTTGAGATCTCTTTGATTGGCTTGGGTAAGCACCAGAGGATTTTAAGATTTAAGTGACTGTGAATTAGATGGTTACAGCTGTTAATGTGAATAGAGCAATTGATGCAGACATGAGAGGATAGATTAAAAGCCAGGGTGACATGGAGAATAATGCAAGTCACTTGGGACAGATCACAGTAACCCACTGTCAGCAATCCTGCAGTTCTATTATAGATTTGAAGCACCCAAATCATCTTCAAATGGTGCATTGCAGTACTCCTAAGCAAGAACTTTCATGAATATACAACTGATAATGGTCTTTGGTGATAAAAGGTATTCCTAGCCATTGAGATCACTAGTGACAATAATTAATTGTCAGAGTAGCTTCTTCCTCCAAAGTGCATGTTCTGTTTTTCAACGTTCTGCTTTTACACAAGTATCTACTTTCTATCAATTGGCAATTCAGGAAAAAAACCAGACAAAACAATCTGTTGATAACATTTCAACACACAATCTCCCTATGTAGGTATTAAGCAACATGAAAGGTAAAATTGCTATATAACAGAGCCATACGACCCAATAATCAATTTGAAAATGACAAGTGGATTATAGCAAAACAACAAAAACAACTCCAACTATTAAAATATTTCATACTGTATTATATTGAAAGTCTTTAAAAGTTTCAGAAAAATACAAATGGCTAATATTCTAAGATGCTGATTTGTTCCATAACAAACACAAGGCAAGGAATTTGAGATGAAGATGGAGGTTCAGATACTCAATAGTTGGCAATTTGCTATTATATGGTGTTGGAATCCATCTGGTTCAGTTGGGAGAAAGACACTGGAAACATGGAGGCTGATTGGAAAGTTGGTTTATTAATGAAGCAGAACCACCAACCACTTGTGATTCTGGGCAGCTGACAAAATGGTGTTGAGAGTGGGAGGGTTTTTATACCTTCCTTGGGCTTTGTATTCCTGTGCAAGAATTTGTCCTTTCATATTCTATTATCTGTTGTCAGATTCCTATGGGGTCACGTAAGGGTTATGTAGGGGTCATAGCTAGCTCTATAGGCCAAAGAGGAAATGCAAATCCTAGGTACTTGTATGAGCAACCTCTGGCTTATTGTTTATCTGAGTTTCTAGGTTTCTGTGACTTTGAGGTTTGGACTGTTCTGGGGGTGGTTCATTGAAAGGGCTTATGTTCTGAAAGAGTGTTGGGCAATTCCTAATGTGACTAAAGGCTTTCATCCTATGTTGGATCTTGGGTGAGTGGCTGCTTTCTGATTCTACCATTCTGCCAAGGAGTTTCAAAATATCCTGTCTTGAATGGATTACCAAATCTACATTTCTAAAAGTTAGCCTCCACAGTTTCTGCTTGGGGGGCAGAGAGACTGGGGCTGGTTTCTGTCTCCCTTAAGAGCATGTTAAAGGCTGCCCTTGAAGAACATCCAGAAGCTCCAGTTGGTGCAAAATACAGCAGCCCGCATGGTTTTGTGCAGACGCCAATGTGCACATGTTTCACCTCTCCGGCAGGAGCTGCATTTGCCGATTTGCTTCCAGGTGCAATCAAAGATGCTGGTTGTCATCTTCAAAGCCCTTTATGGCTTGCGACCAAGTTATCTGAGGGACCGTCTCTTGACAGTCACATCTACCCAACCCACTAGAGCAAGGAGGCAGGGAAGTCTGCAGCTCCCATCCCTGAGGGAGATACACCTGATGGGACCCAAAAGAAGGGCTGCCTCTGTAATGGCTCCCTCTCTCTGGAACATCATTCCCTAGAGATTAGAATGGCCCTCTCTCTAATACTTTTCTGGAAGGCATGAAGACCTGGTTCTGCCAGCTGGCCGAGGGAACCCAGAGTGAGATGGATTCTTTTTGTTAGTTTTTATTGTTTTTATTTATTTATTTATGCTTTAAATATGGTTTTACATTGTGTAAGCCACCTTGAGTTGCCATGGGCAAATAGGCAGCAATACAAATTAAATAAATAAATAAATAATCCATTTGTTTCTTTCCTTGGCTGCCCATGGTATTCTTGGGAGTCTTCTCAGAAATGAGCCACTCTGTAAAATATCTTCTATTTCCTCCAGACTCTGTATTTGCTTTTCCTGCTCAAGAAAGATTTTCCAGGTTACCCAAGCAAAAGAGGTTATCTGAGACTTGATTAGTCTCTTATGTCGGTAGAGACTTAATTCCTGCAATTTATTTTTACTATGATTAACACAAGTAAGGCCTAGTTCATGGCAAAGATTTGAGCAATGTTCACGTTTATTCTTCCTAATCAGGTTTTGTTTATCTATTTTTAGATATGCTTTCTGCAAGGGACTGAATACTAGTATTTTTTTTTAATAGCTTTGGCAAGCTTCCTCTTTATATTTCTAAAATCTTAGTCAACAAAGTTATTATACTTTCTATCATTTTCATTTGAAATGGTTGTATGCCAAGAAAATGCCAAGAAAAAAGGAGGATTTGGCCTTCCAGATTATTGAATTATGAATAATTAATTTTGAATATTATGATGCTGCTATGGTAAACTGACTTAAGGTTTGGGTTAAATTAGAAAATAGAAGATTATTAGTATTAGAAGGTTTTGATCTCCAACTTGGCTGGCACGCCTTCATGTGGGATGGAAATCTAACAACATTCATATTTCCAAAGCACCATGTAAGAAATGTGTTGTTCAATATCTGGGGAAAGATTTAAAAAACCACCACCCAAAGGTTCCACTGTGGCTATCTACATTGAAGCAGTCACATACCCAAATGTATTGACTATGAAAATATTGTCAGGTATAAAGATTTATTATATGATACTGGAGAGCTTAAAAATAGGAACCAAATACAAATTCAAGGAAAGGAGGATAGCATGGTGGCCCTTTGCACAAATACAGACCCATTATAAAAAAGATAGAGACAATTTGGCATTAATATGACTCCACAAGAATTAGATAAAATATGGCTTGGAGAGGAAAAGAAACAATGAGTAAAACATATAAATATTCTTTTGGACTACAAGATTAAAGAAAGAAACAGTCACAGAATCTTATGCTAATTTGGGCTAAAAATGTGGGTCATAGTATTGAATTAGATAAGTGGGAACAACATCTGGCAAACAATTACAAATTAACCATGTCAGTCTCGTATTAAAGAAAACTTATATAAAATGGTTCGTTGCTGGCACCTACCTCCTGCAAGACTGGCTAAGATGCTTCTCCAACCTACCACCACTGTTGGAAATGTAACTACGCACAAGGAAACATATTTCACGTTGGTAGACCTGCCCACCAGTGCTCAGAAGTTTGGAGAAATATTAAAAATTGGATTTATAATATAACAAAAAAAATTTAAAACTTGAACCCGAAACCTTTCTGCTAAGTATGATAGATTTAAACATGGAGAAAAAATATCAATATTTAATTTTGCACATCATAACTGCGGCCAGAGTAACCTACACACAAAACTGGAAACTGTCTTCCATTTCCTTCAGAGGATATGGTAATTAAAAAATACATGAATGTTGTTGAGATGGATAGCCTAACCAAATTGTTAAAAAATAAACAAGATAGTGACTATTGATGAAATATGGAACATTTGGTATGAGTGGTTAAAGAAAAGGTAATATTTCACATTTGGTAAAGTTATGAAATGACAGAAGACGTGCATTTAATCATAAATTATATAGAGAAATTAAAACATTAAAATAACGAAGGAGTTATTGTAACAAGGCAGATCATGTCAATGATAAAGAAAAAAAATTAACCATTGCTCAATATATGCTATAAAATGTGTATATATATATGTGTGTGTGTGGTGTGTGTGCCCTGTTATGTGTGTTTTCTTAAGTTTTCATGGGTACTTACATGTATGGTATTCAGCTTTGTTCAGGTATTTTCCCACGTCATTATAATTGTGCTTTACTTTAAAACTTTAAAAACGTTAAAACTTTAAAAGCACAACTATAATGATGTGGGAAAATACCCGAACAAAGCTGAATATATATATTAATGGTATATAATAGGAAGGCTTCGATTGAGACTGTCCTGGGGTATGTGAAAATATAATCAAATGTCTGTTGATGTTAAGAAAGCCTTCATTTGGATTTAAATAATAATACCAATAGTTCAAAGCACTGATCATTATCAGCTGATCTTGTGATATACTACCAAATGGGGGAAATATTATCTATGATAATGCCATACAAAGTGGTGGAATTCAGCCGGTTTACAGTGGTTCAACCAAAGTGGTTGTTAACTTTTTGCACAATTCAGTGAATTGGTTGATCCCACCACTGGCTCACCCCACACCACGCTACCCCACACCACCCTGCCCCGCCCACCCCTCCCAGCCATTCCTTTTCTTACCTTGTTTGCCTTGGCTGCTTGCCTAGATTCTCTAGCTTCCTTGCCCACTTGCTTTGTTCTCCAGCCTTCTCAGCTCACCTAGACCACGTGGTGCCCGTGGCCCAGCTGCTCTCCATCTTCCTCATTCATCACCCTTTGCCCCTCACCTAGTTTTTGATAAGTTACTCTGAGTAGAGGGATTGATCCCACTCCCTTACACTGCCCATGGCAAGATATGTTCCAAGGTTGAATAAATGCAGTGTCAAGACCCCAAACAGCAACACTCAGCATGTCTGGGAGTCATTCAGGGTGGGGAGGCTGCAGGGGCTTGACTGGGAGCCATGCTGATCAGCGAGCATGCATGAGGCCAGCATCCCTGGGGGAAAGGGAAGCATTGAGAAAGCAGCCCCCAGGGATGCCAGGCTCTGTGCATGCTTACCACCTCCTGTGCACATGCCCAGGGGGCAGGGCTGAGGTGGCACCATGGATCTAAGGCTGGCCGTGCTCCAGGCTAGATGGATGCCACCAGGTTGCAGATCAGCATCCAGTCAGCCTGGCTCTGGCCAAGGTGCTGAAGGCCAGTCCTTTGCTGTTTTCAGGGCAGCCCCACAGGCTGGATCTAACACCTCATGGGCTGGATCTGGCCCACAGGGCTTGAATTTGATACCCCTGCATTATGCCATTTCTCCCTGCTCAATCTGTTTATTTTGAAAAAAGTGCTTTAATGTAGGAATGACAAAAATTGAACTATGACTATGAAAGACTCGGGTTCAGATCTCAGCTAATCCATTAACTCAGAGATGTCAAACTCAATGCCCGGGGGCCAGATCTGTCCCATGGAGTGCTTAGATCAGGCCCATGAGGCCGCCCTGGAAACATCAAAGGACCAGCCCACAGTGCTTCTACCAGCTAAATTGGAGCTCAGGAGGGCTGCATGTGGCCCCCACAAGCTCCATTTTCGGCTGCGACAGCTTCCTGGAATCCTCTGCCAGAGAGAACAGAGCTTAGGAGGCTGCATGCAGCTCTCCAAGCTCCATTTTCACTGGTAGAGTGCTTGGAACACCACAGCAACCCCTGACATGAGTGATGTTGAGCTGGCCACTCCCACCTTGGTCACTACCACCGTGGTTCCCTGAGGTCAAACACAACTCTGAAATGGCCCTCAATGAAATCGAGTTTGACACCCCTGCATTAACTTATTGATTGGAGTCAATAAACAATCAGTATCACATTTAAGTTTTCTGTTTGCAATATGAAGCAATATAATACTACTTTTCATGATATACTACTACATGAATTATATCATTAGAATTATGCAAATGGAATGTATCATTTTTTATGATCAGAAATGATGCCTGATGATTTCTCAGGACATTTGTCCCTGAACACTTGAGAAACTACTTATAATTCAAGGGATATATTTAAAAAAAAAAGACCTTTGAGTTTGTGAATATGTATGGTATGTGTTTATCTGCTATCTTTTCAACTCTTTGCTGTGTTTATATATAGATGACAGAACAATTGAATAATTATATTGCATTTGTGCAGAATCAGATAATTTATTACACCAGCTCTCCATATTTTGCAAGCTCAATGATGGTAAAAAATACAGCTTTTTTAATGAGTTGCAGATAGGTGCTGTATTATTTTCCACTGCATTCTGAAGTGTCTCTTCCTAATTCAATATAAAAAAAAAAGGTCCATTATGGGAAGCACCTCCCCCCCCAAAGAATAAAATATTTTGAGGAATATTAAAAAGGCAGGATATTATATTTTCCCCAAAAGGAGAAATGGAGAAACATTTATTTATTTATTTATTGAATTTATATTGCCGCCTATTCGCCCATGGCAACTCGAGGCGGCTTGCAGTAAAACCGTATTTAAATTTTTTTAAAAAACAATAAAAACTAACAAAAAGAATAAAATAAATTAATAAATTACAATAGAACAAAATCTGGAAAAAAATTAAAAATTCACCCCCCAACTCCCACCCCCCGCCTCCGACAACAGCAGATCAAACTAGCCATTTGTTGGGCTCCATCCCGCTCTGGATTCTCCAGGCCCACTGGCAAAGCCAGGACTTCGGTGCCTTCCAAAAGAGTGTTAGAGTGGGGGGCATTATAATCTGTGGGGAAATGATATTCCAGAGAGAGGGAGCAACCACAGAGAAGGCCCTTCTTCTGGGTCCAACCAGGTATATCTCCCTCAGGGATGGGACCCACAACATTCCCTTCCTCCCCGCTCTAATGGGTCTGGTAGATGTGACCGGCAAGAGACATTCCTTCAGATAATCCGGTCCCAAGCCATGAAGGGCTTTAAAGGTGACAACCAGCATCTTGAATTGCACCCAGAAGCAAATCAGCAACCAGTGCAACTCCCACAGGAGAGGTGGCACATGTGT
>BHFT01051701.1:0-10892 GCA_004320025.1 Laticauda laticaudata
CCTGTTACTGACTAGTTGTGAATAAAGCCTTTTGTTGTTGGAACCCAGTCTACCTCGTGTGTTTTCCGAATAAAACATTAACATATCATTCAAAAGAGATAATACAATACAAAAGTTAAACAGAAACACCCAAGTACATCCTTTACAGCAGCCAACACCCAGATAAGCAGGGATTAACAACAGACAAACAAACCATGTTTGTTGGTTTCATGCATACAATCATGCAGACAATAATAATCAAGGGACTACTAAGGAGAAAACCACACCCCCACCAATACTGACAGGGCAAGCCACTGTATGTAAACAGGGAGCAAACTTGAAACTCAACACCACTAAGATGTTACAACATCTAGTGAGGTAATGAGATATCTGCTAGCAATAACCAAGCTCAGAGAGTACCAGGAATATCACAGGATCTCCAGTATCCTGTAAAAAGAGTATCTTTTGCTATCTGCTAGGAGCACAATTCAAATGACTGAAATAAAATTAGTCACTATAATTCATGAATTTTGAAAGCCTTTCTGTTAGGTAGACAAGTCATTTAGGACTTTAAAGATTTAATAGTTATATTTTAATTGTGTCTGTAGGAATTGCAGATATATCAGCTCAGGCAACAAGTGATTTCTATAGTTTATACTGGACATGACTTGTTTGCTTGAATTGCAGTTTTGGGACAGTTCAGCTATGTAAGTGTACTACAATAATTAAGATGAATTGGACAAGACATGGATAACTGTTTTCAAGTCTGATCAGTTTGGGAAGGTTCACGCATGCCTTAGCTGTACCAATTAGTTATCACTGTGCAAGTGTGCCAACAGTACCAGATGACAATACCATAATTAATGATTCTGAAAGATGTAAAGAGCCCAAGAGAATTAGCAGGGTGACATTCCTGCATATCATTTTTACATAGGCTCCACCAAAGTAACCCAAGCAGCCTCAGTGGCTATTCTGGATGAAACTCTGGTTGAAACAGGTCCAAATAATGGGTTTCTTCCAAATGCACCTGAAGTTCTGAGACTTTAAAAAAAATACCTGACCCAGCAATGAAATAGTTGAGATTGAACAGTAATTAGAAAAATCTTCTAGATAAATAAAGGCTTTTTCAATAAAGATCTTATATCTCTATCCTTTAGGTCTAACTGGAATATATTCTATCCATAAAAAGCACTGTCCATCAGCCCTGGGAAAGGTAATGGCAAATCACTTCTCAAATGCTGCCAAATGAACTGTAGGTACTAAGCAGACTGACTCATGGGTTCTCCTGCCTTTTTCTGTCCATTTTTATGTTAAATGTGATTCTCCTTCCCGCTCATTTACTGAGTAGTGCAACCTAATTTTCTGTAAATATGTTTAAGCTAATTGAGTATGTATATCCCTCTTTATTTCTAAATGCTCTGAATACTAAGTAGAATGAAGAAAAAACAAAGTTACGAGCTGGCAATTTCTGTCAGTTATAGATGTGCACCTGCGACTGAATTCTACTTAACTGTACTATACTCAAGATTAAGTACTCCTGCAGGTGCCAGGATGTTGCTAACATGAGAGACATGTGCTTGTCGTGACTAGTGAAAGAGGAAAAAAAATATTGAAAGTCAGTTACCAACTGCTGAACTGTAGATAGAAAACTTCCTGAAACACATGAAATTATTTTTCCTATTTTTTTTGTATGTGATACACCTATACAAGCATGCTTGGCCATGTGATTTTGGTCTTGCCCACACAAACATGGGCAAAATGTTTTACTATCTCTCACTAGTAAAATTTCTTATCTACCATTGTGCTGGGTATCTGAGGGATGAGACTTCTCTCATCCCAACTCCTCCCCCTATTCTTCAACACATTTTTCTAGATCCTATTCCAACACTTTCCACCATTTCCCCCACTTAAAAAAAATCCTCAAAGCTTCAGCAATATAACATTATATTGACCATTCTAATCCTATCCTAATCTTTAAGACTATCTGTGGTACCAGAACAATAGCCTTATGAGAACTTTGTCCTATAGTAAAGCAAACTACCAGATAATCTCGGCTTCTGTTATCAACTAACTAGCACAAAGAGTTTGCTTGAGTGTCTGTGTAGTACACAGCAGACTGTCATGAACCGCTATAGAGAAGAACTGGCCATTCACAAAAAAGCTCTGTTAGTGAATGTAACTTGCCAACTGAAGAAACTAAAAGAAAAATAATTTGCCAGTGAATCCATATACAATATATGGCAAAAGTAGAATTTGTTATATTGAAATAGAAAACCAGTACTTTAAACTTTTTTTTTGCTCCAATGATCAATTTTGTCTTTTTTTTTTTAAAGAACATTTTTGTTACTGCTGTTTTCTCAATCCCCTTTTCTATGTTGTTGTTCTGCTTGCATGTTGGAGTCTTTGGATTGAATACCTAAACTACAACTATAACAGAGATGTTTTAGCACATGGAATCTCCAGATGAAAAGAGAATCTCAACTCCAAATAAGACATTTGAACTAGAACTAGTTGTGTTCAAATGTCCAACGAGGACATATGAACTCATCTCCAAATAAGACATTTGAACAATGTCAATTCCAAATAAGTCACTTGAACTACTAGAGTTTTTTTTCCTTGTCATGTTCATCACAGAGCTTTCTTTACCAAAGTGTAATATTACAGTAAGTGCAAATATTCTTCCCTTTTTCTCTAAAAATTTTTTTTACATCTTTTAGGCTTGTCATTTGGCTTGCTTTTCCAATTTATTACGGCAATGTTTTGGATTACTTTAATCTAAATTAGAGATGATTCAGTAGCATTGTGTCAAACTAAAGAAATGATTAGGCTGGAAGCAGTGATAAAAACAGCAGCATTAGTCTCTAGCCAGTGTAGTGAGCAGTATAAAAGACAACATAGTTGTGGCACTGTGATATCTGGACATAGAAGATAAGCCAGAAGCTTATAAACCTGCATTCTTCACAGTGTAGCAGCAGGCCCAGCTCTTGCTGATACCAATGTTACACAAAGGGACAAAGCAACTATCATAGCGTCTACAGATTGAATCCAACAAGCTTTATCAAAGCATTACTTGGAGTTGTCAGAACCAAAATGCTTACATCTGCTCCATAGTAATAAAGAGCTTTGGTAACTTGCAAAGACCATTTTTAGCTCTCAGAGACAGCTAATATCTGGCCTCTTTGATATTTCAGAATAGATACAATGAAAGGTTTATCTTTTTTCCTTTGCTAGAGAAAACATACTGTATTTGTACAATCTACAGGTCTTCAACTTGACCTTAGAGAAAGAAATGAAGCGTGAAGACCTAACAAGCTTAGCAAGAGATGATACCATATCCCAAAACAGTATTTTCAAAAAGCAGTTTTCAAAGAATAAAATACAAAAAATTTATCCTCCCTAATTTTGGGAAATCATGTGAGAAGAAGCCATTGAAAACAGCTGTAATTAATTATGGTTAGGAGTCTATATAAGTTGTCAGAAACTCCTTTGTGATGGGATTTTGATGTAAAGCAAGCCTGGAAAATGTTGCATATTTGCCAGTTTTGATGCGGTCTGCTCACTGTCATCTTTGAAATTCCTAACAGTTCCCACAAAGGCTGTAAATTCTGTTTTTTCGCTATTCAGTATTATTATGTTACCTTCTAAATACTGCCAAGTTATTTTCTTATACTGTCTTGGAATAAAGTTTTAAAAACTCATGCTGTGTGGTCATTGCTTCCAAATACAGAAATATTTGTAACCAGGGGTGGGATTCAATTTTTTTAACAACTGGTTCTGTGGGCGTGGCTTAATTGGTGGGTGTGGCTTGGTGGTCATGTGACTGGGTGGNCTGCAACAGTCATAAGTGTGAAAAACGGTCATAAGTCATTTTTTTCAGGGCCATTGTAACTTTGAATGGTCACTCCACACAAGCAAAGTACCAGCAAAGGAGGGGAAAAAAACTCCAGAGAAGTTCCAGAGACAGGAAGTCTAGTCCTGCCAAGAATGGAGAGGTAGTTTCTATAAACAACACCAGAATGTTTCCTTCCTGCCTTCCTAACAGGATTAGGCCAGTAATTTCTTCTAACAACCAGTTCTCTGAAATGCTTAGAATGTTAATAACTGGTTCTTGGGAACAGGTGCGAACTGGTAGAATCCCACCCCTGTTTGTAACCCTGTTGGTCTAGAGGAGACCGCAATATAGAGGTGATTATATAAATTTGATTTGCATAACTTCAATTCAGGGATATGTTTGTTGTGTTTAATTTTCTAAGAGAAAGTGTAAAGGGATTTATTTTAGCAAACATAATTGTAATAAAATGCACATATTATTGAAATGGAAGGATTCATTTTATCCATTAACTGGGCATTTAGGAAGCAAGAAATCCTCAATATTATATATTTATTAAAATTAGCAAATAATTCCACATTTTTCCTGAAGTGTCATAAAGTATTGAACAAAATTTATTCCATTGTCAATACTACTGTATAACAAGATTTTATCTAAATGATTTTATTCAGAGCTTCTCTGGTTGAGATTTAAGCTTAATTTTGCTTTAAGGTAATTCTTAAAGGCAGTAACATAGCTAACTGCCAGTTGACATGCAGAGATTATATCCTGCAATTGAAGAGTTACAGATTTCTTTGATATAGTAGCAATGGAATAAGATATTACTTAGCATATGGAACATGAATATTGATCAGCCCTGAGTAAATTCTTCACTAGAATCAATTCATTATTGGTGAATAAATAAATTTATGTATCTTGGTTGAATTGCTACAGTTGGATGTGCAATAATGTTTATTTATTTATTTATTTGTCAATCACTTACAAGATAATATATATAAGTATAAACATGAGTAAGAATACAGGAAAAAGGTACAAATAAATGGGAACAATAGGACAGGGATGGGAGACACGATGGTGCACTTATGCACACCCCTTACAGACCTCTTAGGAATGGGGTGAGGTTAATAGTGATTAGTTTGAGTTTAAAGAATGGAGTTAGAGGATGTAACAACCAGGAGTCAAGTAGTACATTCCAGCATTTGACCACTCTGGTCGTTACTTTCGCAATAAGTCTGAAGCAGTTCTACATTGAGTTGTATTCTGTTGTTGCTCTTGTATTGTTGTGGTTTAAGCTGAAGTAATAATGACTGATAGGACATTGTAGCATATATTTTGTGTGCTATGCATAAGTCTTTAACTGTAGGCTGAGTAGTCAAGGTTGTCCAAGCCCAAATCTCAAGCCTGGTGATATAGGGTATTTATGTTGCAAGCAGTGGAGTTGTAGTACTCTTCTTCATGAAATACTTTCTGGACTCGCTCAGTTGTAATTAATGTCTGAATGCAGTGCAGATTCCAGACTGGATTGAGCTTTATGTCGAGTATGGTCTGCAAAAGTTTGTCTGGTCTAGTTAGCCAATTTCATATTTCTGGAGGAGACGCTTCGTAAGATGAGATTTACAACTCTTAATGCCTTTTTTGGCAATGCTGCTTACAAAGTGAGCTCTGTTGCTCAGGGTCACTTGATTACTTGAGACTCCAAGGTCCTTGACAGAGTGAGGAATCATTCAACGAGGTCATATCCAGCCTAGTTTGTATTGTTGTACTTGATTTTGTTTTACCAATTGGTTATAGGGACAGAGCATTTGTATGCGTCAAGATTTGGAGTTGCCAGATTGTTTGCCCATTCAGATACTTAATCTAGATCGCCTTTGAAAGGATAGTAGCATTGTCAGTGGTGTTGAATAGGTTTTACATCAACCGGCAAGAGGACGCAGTTGCTTTAATCGTGATCCGCAAAGGTGCATATATAGAGAGTATTAAAAAAGTGGGGGCGTCCTAGAACACTGCCTTGGGAGGACCCACTGTTAACTGGACCAGAGTTTGATATAGCAACTCCCTATTTTACTATTTGTTAGCCTGTTTGACAGGAATGCAGTAATCCATTTTGGAGGGATCTTGGGAAGATGCCCGAAGAGTTTAGTTGAACAATTAAGTTTGTCATGTACCACTGAGTCAAAGGCTTGCAGAAATGTAAATTGCGGTTCTATAGCTTTACCCGCTGGTCAAGTAGAGTGAGTCCCATATCAATGGTTGGGATGTTCAAAATTTTTTACTACCGGTTTTGTGACCATGGCTTGGTGTGCATGGCAGTGAAGGATACCTGTAAAATCTCCAATCAGAGGTGGGATTTGCTGGTTCTCTGAACTACTCAAAATTTCCACTACCAGTTCTCCAGAACTGGTCAAAACCTGCTGAATACCACTTCTGGTCCATTTGATTTTGCAGTGTAGGAGTTGTGGATTGCAGGACAATTTTTTTCCAAAAACCAAAATGTTTTTGGAGAGTAGGTTGTTTGACTCTAAGTGGAGATTGATGAATTGGTTAATGATTGCTTCCATGACTTTGCATGTGACACAACACAGTGAGACTGATCTGCAGTTTTCAACCAGGCCGGGGTCACCTTTTTTGAAGATGGGGATGACCATAGCTAAGGAACATAGGTTTGGTAAGGAGCTGGTTCTGAATAATATCTCATATATAATGCCTAGGGATTCCACTATAGCAGAGGAGAGCTTTTTTAAGAAGTATTTATTGGATGAAGACTCTATCAATATCCAACTTATTTAAACATCAAAGACTGCCAATACATTGAATAGTAATGAAGGGCTCATTTTAGAAGTTGGATGTGCTACTAAATGTAATAAGTGCCATGTAGTGCCACTTTTGGTATTCCAAATAATGAATCACAAGAACATAGGAGCACAGACAGAGGACTACTTTCATTTATCTTCATTTATAAAAAAAAATTCACAACATTTTCCCCTTCTATGGCCAATTTCTATCATAAAACTGAAAGCTAAACAATACCATCCAATAAGTGCATTGCCATTTCACTGTTCAAACATCTTTCATGCTATAAATATTTAAACCACTCATTTATATGAGCTTCTATTGAAATATTTCTAACCCATTCTATTCATTTGCTGTTTTACTGTTGCCTGTTCCCAAATGGGGCTATTTGGTAGCTACCTGACAGTTTATCAGCCAGATAAAAAGGAATAAAGTATGGCATGCCATGGAAATTTTCCAATAAATCAAATAATACTTTTATTTCAGAATCTGAGAAATAGTAATATGTTCATCTTGGATAATAATATTGCTTTGAGAAATAATTTCTAATACAAGATTGTAGCTACTTTTAATTTGATTAGGTTAAAATATTTCTGTCTTAGTGTCAACCACTTTTCCCTTTTTCTTTTTAATCATGACAGGAATTAAACATGAAGTCATAATTTCCCCCATTCCTCACAGATGTATAAATGGTTTATCTCTTGGATATTTGTTCCAAGGTAAAAAGCTTGTGTTGTTCATATTTTATTCTTTTTATGCATTTCTTCTAGTAGTATTTAATAACTTATTTTAATGTTGTGAAGTGACTAAAAATTTATTGTTCTGCTTGGTTCTTTTACTTGGTGATATATCCCTTCAACACTCTGTGGTCTGCCTCAATGCCCATGATCCCACATCTAAAAATATGTCATGGGATCATTTCCCTTTGCAATTTATGTAGAGAATGTGAATACTAGGGGATAACAAATATTGGAGAGTGAATTGTCTAGGAAAGATAGGCCATTTACACAAATTCAACCCTTTTGTCACATCTATAATTAAGATAATGCATCCACCATTGAGAATATCCCCACTTTTTTACCAACTTGGGAGAAAGGAAAATAATCCATCTTGGTATTGATATAAAACTCTTCTGTACATGGCATACAGTATATCACCATCAAACTCAAGTATCAAAGTCTGGGGGAAATAAAAGGATATTCTAGTGCTAAAAGTATCCCAAATAACAAATGCAAACAACAGCAGAGCATGGATCCATGAAAGGCCATCCCAGAGTGGCAGATCCATTACAGAAAAGTTTCTCCTTCATAATCATTAACTACACATCATTAGGGCAAAATACATGGAGCAGATTCTTTTGTACAAACCTCAGCTTCTCATTCCTGAGAAAATAAGAGATAAGAGAAGAGATTCTTAATAACTGTGCAAAGTTATTAAGGGAATTATTCTTGCCCCTGCATTTATTTTCTGTCTGTCTGTATCAACGCTATACAGAAATGTGCAAATCTCAGGTAAGGCTAAATGTTAGTATTTCATCACAGATTGTCTTTGCTCTGCCCAGCAATCTGGACATCATAGTTATCATAAGAAATAAGCCAAATTATATCATTTACTTGAATGTTAGAAAGCTTTTATACCTTAGAAAGGAGAAAAATTATATAATGGTTTCACTTTCCCAATGGTTCGCATCACTGTGAACTTAATTAGCTATTCTATTGAAATTATCAGTGAAAAGGAATTCAAGGTGGTGAATGAGATATTATCATTATCCTATGGATAAAGATCTCAAAAATATAAATTTCAAAATTGCTATTATACTATATAAATGTAGTCATTTTACTTCGCAAGAGAGAATTCAGGTGGGGAAAGTACCTGATAATGGATAACTTGTAGTTAATGGGCTGAAAAGGAAAGTTCAGTATCTAGAACTAGATCATACAAAGACATTTTTCAATCATATATGGTAGAAACAATCAGGCAGAAGGAGGAACAGGTGTGAAATACTAAAATCTACTGTAATTTACAGTAAACTATTAAGATTGCATTGTGTATGGTCATCAAAAATGCAAGTGCTATGTATATGAGCAATAAAAATGCATTATATCTATCTTTACTGCATTTATGTCTCCTGTTTATGTTTTTATGGTTGTTCCACCTTGCCCTAATTTTATCTTCATAAAAACTTTAGGAAAGAGGCTGTACTGACCATAACCAGTCAAAATCCACCAAGCAAACCTCACTGCTGATACTTTAAACTACCTCAGTTACTTCTAGTACTTTGGCACTCCTTTTTGATTGTATAAGGACTGTTATTCATGCCTTTCCCACATTATGGAACATCCATTATGCTGCTATTTGCTACTTCATTGGAATAGTATCACATAAGCTAATATAAGTGTCTTCATTGAATAAATTGATAGAGAGGAGGCTAATAGGGGAGAAAGAATTTTCCCAATTACATATTTCATAACATTTTGCACGTAACATTTTGCTGTTTTTGATGATATAAAAAACAAGTTTCCTTCAAAAGGAGTTTGACTTGAGTTAACTCTTGATGATTTCATAGATATGTCTATGTAATTTTCTTGGGAAAAAATACAGACATGCTTCACAATTGCCTGCTTTTGCAAAATTTTCTTAGTCTAGCAGTGTTGAACTTATCAGTAATAGTTCCTTAAAATGACAAGTACAAATAATAACAGCCACTGTTAAGCTTTCTTTTTCTTCTTCTTCTTCTTTTTTTTGCACAATTTAGAATAATATGCCAGTTTCAGGTAGTGTTTAAGACCCAAGGATAGAAACTGGAAAGCTATAAGCTCTATTCCTACCCTAGGACAAAGTCAGCTGGATGGCATTGGACAAGTTTCTTTCTCTCAGTCCTAGGAAGGAGGCCATGGCAAATCACATCCAAAATCTTGCCAAGAAAGCTTCAGGAGCTAATCAAGGCAGCCTCCGGCAGTCAACACTAACTTTAAGTTGCGGGCACACGCACAAACAAAAAAAATAGATCCAAGGTATAAACAATCTATTTAAGTGGAGTGGGCCAGCTACCTGTAAATGTGCAAGTTTCCAAAAATAAAAAAAAATCCATGTTTTGTTTGGTAGAACTTCAAAAATATTGTGATGTCTAAATAACTCAATAAACATTGCCCTTCTAACAGGAAAATTGTAGCTACCTGGAGTTAGCATTAAAAGATTCTATATTCTTCATGTTGTTCAAAAGATTCAGTTCTGTAGACCAGTAAAAACCATCTCAGGGCAGTTGAGAGACAATATGAAAACCAGTAGGTGAATGAACAGTTGGAGGTCCTTTTTTATGATTGGAGAAAGAGTTACTAACCTTAGTGGAGCCATCATATGTCATTTGACATTCAGCTGAGAAGAAAAAATTACAGCATTTCCTCTCTTGTGCAAGTATACACTTTTAGCATGTGCATATATTAGGTATTGGAGATTCTGCTATTGCATGCATGCTATACTTGTGGCACTAAAAGATGATGTTCCTTTCTTCTGAGAAGTCTCTCAATACACATATGATCATTCTTGTTCTAAATTAAATGGAGTGGGAATGAATTGGTAGAAGTAGAAAGGAGAGAGAGAGAATAGGTAGAAAGACCAGAAAGGTGAATTTTATGAGGTCTCCCCAAATAACATCTGATTTGGTTCTCTCCTTTTCTGTTAACATTTTATTTATTTATTTAGAACATTTATATAGCTTTCCATCTTATACCAACATATCCCATAAAATCACCAGAAATAATGATTCAATTACCTAAAACCCTCATATATCATTAATATTTATTTGTTTTATCTGATTTATTTAGCCACCTTTTCATCAAATGTTTATTTTATTTTATTTTTTCATTTATTTGTCAAAAGTTTACAATATAACAGAAACAAGAATAAACATAAGTTTAAATACAAAAAATAGGAACTAATAATTGGGGACAATAGGACAGGGATGGTAGGCACGATTGTGCGCTAATGTGACTATGTGACTATGGACAGCATACAACAAAGCTAAAAAAGTGAATAAATACATAAAAGCACTTATCATTATTAGTTATAAAAATTTAAAAGCTATAAAATATATCTAACAAGAAAATAATAAAGGAATGTTAATAAAGGAGCTGCCTATAAATTCACATGTTCCCTGGAGTCCTCAGGCTTGCTGGCATAACCAGGATTTAAAGAATTGTTGGAAGTTCAGAAGTGATAAGGCCAATTGTCAGCCTTCAAGATCTTCTACTATTGCTTTGCATCTTTCAGCTGTCATAAGAAACGGGGGGGGGGG
>BHFT01051703.1:0-29591 GCA_004320025.1 Laticauda laticaudata
TCTTATCTTATCTTATCTTATCTTATCTTATCTTATCTTATCTTATCTTCTATCTTACCTTAAATGGGTAAGGTGGACCTGTATCCAGGAGAGAGTTGTCCCTAATTTTTCTATGTCCACTCAGTTTTGGCCTTTTGGCCTTGGCAGAACTGGTGGTGCTGTGGGGCTCAGAACAGGAAGCCTGCAAGTCAGAGCAGCTTTCAAGCAACCTCTCATGATGCTAATGGGGGTCACTGAGTCTGGAATCCAGCTTATTAAGACAGGTTTAGAGGGTCTTTAACTTACAACCACACTTGAGCCCAAATTTTTTGTTGCTACGCGAGTTTTACAAGCTTTCTTGGCACCGCCATTAAGTGAATCACTGCAGTGGTTAAGTTTAGTAACACAGTTCTTAAATGAACCTGGCTTCCCCCCCCCCCCCCCCNCAGCAGTCATAAATGGGAACCAGTTGCCAAGAGTCCAAATTTGAATCTGCTGTCCATGGGGGGAACGCCACAATCATCGTAAGGAAGAAAAACTGTCCTTTTTTTTTTTTGGTCAATGCCATTGTAACTTCAGTCATTAAATTGAATTGTTGTAAATTGAGGATGCCTTGCATGGTGCCTGCTGAAGCATGCTGGGGCACTGGAAAAACAAAAGGCAAAGAAATGGTTCCTGGCATTTCTTTCCTCTTTCTCTCCAAGCCATGGCTCCTAAGAAACCGGCTGCTCCACCACCTCCGCCTCCACCGGAAGAAGAGGAAATTGACTTGTTTCAGAACCCTATTAAGAAGGTCCCTGTCAAGTATTTGTGGATGGGCATCTTTGTTCTCACAGTTGTCTGCCTGATCATCTTAACAATAACAGTTAACACATGTAAGTTTAGTTCTTCTGGCTCAAGGACTTTTTTGATGGGAGCCGAAAAAGCTGGGCAGCCGGACATTTTTCCTGCTGTTGAGAAGATGGTGCCAAGGAAGAACTGAGCAGGAGGGGAAGGGACTAGATCAGTGGTCACCAACAGTTGGGCCAGGGACCACTGGTGGTCCATGAGAAAATTTTGGTGGTCTGCAGAGAAATGTCACCCCAAACCAGCCCCCAAAGCAATTAATCCAGGCTGCATGAGGACACAAGGCTGCACTGCCCACATGGCCCGTGGGAACACAAGGCTTGTGTTGTTTGCATTGTGAACATGAGGTAGTGAAGGGAGGAGGGAAAGGGCAGAGGGGGGGAACTTGCCCCACTTGCCCCACATGCCTGGCCTGGCCACCAGGCTGCTCCTTTCCACTTCTTTCTTCTTCTGCTTTTGGCTGCACGCAAGGAAAGCAACAAAAGTCTTTCTCTCCCCCAAACTCCACCAGAAATGAGTCTTTGGGACCCTGCAAGGCCTCCTGCTCCAAGAGGCTGCGTCAGCGTGACAAGTCTCCCAAAGACTCATTTCTGGCGGAGAGAAAGACAGACTTCTGCTGCTTCTGCTGCTTTCCTTTCATGAAGCCAAAAGTCTCTCTCTGTCTCTCCCTAAGAATGGAGCTGGAGATGGTATCCTACGATCCCAAATAAAGAATGATCAATAGGTAGGAGAATGGGGTGGGGAATCTTCCTGCAGACTTTTTTTGGGATTTTCCCAGGGTCTCTGGTCCACAGGATTTAAAATTATGAGTTTGGTGGTCCCTGAGGTCCAATAGATTGGCGACCCCTGAACTAGATGACCTACAACGTTCCTTCCAACTCTTAATCTGTAAGTAAGTAACCCTGTCCTGGGTGTCCAGGCCTTCCCTAAAAATTTCAGCAACAGGTTCTCTGCCCTGTGGCTGGGTGGGCGTGGCCATAGTGGGTGTGGTCTAGCCAGTCTTCTGCACCACTGTGGCGGGGGTGAATGTTTTCATGCTCCCTGGGTTCTGGAGGCCTTCCTCGAGCCTCCGGGAGGGTGAAAATGGCCTCCCCCAGGCTCCGGGAGACCTCCAGAGGCCAGGAACGGGACTGTTTCTGGCCTTCCCAAATTTCCAGGAGGCCCATTTTTCACCCTCCCCAAGCCTCCGTACACGCCCTGCACTTACCTACATCCAAAACGGGCTGCGTGAAGACTCCTGGGAGAGGCGGGGCAGGGTGGGAGAGGCAGGGTAAGGTGGGCAGGGCCAGCCGGGGTGGGATTTGCAGATTCGCCAAACTGGACAGAACCTTAGTAAGAGGATCGTCCCAACTCAGGCAAACCTTTAGCAGCCCACCCCTGCTTCCCTGTCAAACAAGGAGCAGGTATGGTTCCATATGAACAAAGAGGCAGGCTCTCTAAGTTACCTGTTTGTTCAATGTTGGACAAAGGTAGGTCCTCCTCGCATAAGTCTGCAAGAACCTAAATGCATTTTGAAACAAGCATATATATAGGTTTCTTAGCCTTACTGGCAGGGGTGGGATTCAAAAATTGGTTTCTGGGTGGCCTACTGAAACTTCCTGTTTCTGGCTTTCGATGGGCCTCCAGAGCCTGAGGGAGGCCATTTTTGCCCTCCTAATGGTCCAGAGATCTCCCCCGGGCTTCTGGGAAGGCGAAAACAGCCTCCTTGGTCTCCGGAGGCCCTCTGGAAGCCAGAAACAGGCCCGTTTCATGACTCCCAGTTTTTCCAAGAGGGCCATTCTTCACCTTCCCAAGTGTCTGGAGGTTTCCCCCGGGCCTCTGGGAAGGCAAAAATGATCTCTCCCGGGCTCTGGAGGCCCTCCAGGAGCCAGAAACATTCCCATTTCCAGACTTCTGGAAGGCCTGTTTTTCCCTCTCCTAGAGCCTCTGTGTGGACCTACACTTACCTCCATTGAACATGGGCTAGGGAGGGGTCAGGTTGGCAGGGCCAGCCAGTTGGTTGAAATACCGGTTCAGAGAACCAGATGTAACTTTAATATCTGGTTCGCCCAGACTGATCCAAACCGGTAGAATCCGACCCCCTAACAAGAACACTGCTTACAAGATATCTGTTAAACTGAATAGAGCTAGAAGGGACCTTGGAGGTCTTCTAGTCCAATCTCCTGCTCAAGCAGGAGATCCTATTCTATATAAGATAGGTGGCTGTCCAGTCTCTTTTTAAAAACTTCCAGGGATGGGGCACCCACAACTTCTGGTGGCAAGTAGTTCCACTGGTTAATTGTCCTCATTGTTAGGAAGTTTCTCCTTCATTCCAGGTTGTTTCTTTCTTTGATTAGTTTCAATCCATTGGTTCTTTATCCTGCCTTTTGGTGCTTTGGAAAATAAGTTGACCCTTTCCTCTTTGTGGCAGCCCTTCAAATATTGGAATGCTGCTATTATGTTCCCCATAATCCTTTTTTCTCTAGACTGGCCCTATCCATTTCCTGCAACTGTTCTTCATATGTTTTAATCTCCAGGCCTTGAATCACCGTAGTTGCTCTTTTCTGCACACTTTCCAAAATCTCAGCATCTTTTTTTGACCAAAACTGGATGAAATATTCCAAGTGTTCTTCAAAAGGTCTTCAGAAGATGATGGGTTGGTGAAAGCTGATGGTCCAAGCATCAAGAGGGCATCTTCAGACCTTAAACTCTGTGTGTCTTAATCATTTTAGACAATGCACTGCTTGTGGAAGATTGGTCCCCTTACGATGAACCTATGAAAAAACTGAGAACTACATTGTCACTCGGTCTTAGGAATCGTAACATCATGTATTACCAAAATCGTAAGTGCAAAAGGTGATCCTGACTTGGGTCTGACTTAGTTTGGAACCAAAATCCTATTTTGAGACCAGGGAAGAGGAAAGAGCCCCTTTTCCTAAAGACACATCCTATCAAGAAACAGCATGGTTGGGAGAGCTGGTGAGAATGATATGTCTGGGTTCTGCCAGGGTTCTGCCTGGCACAGTAATAACACAAGATGTATCACTCATACTTTGTGATGACTCAGGGCGTGGCACAAAGGCAACCCAGTTAAATAAGCAAGAAGAGTCCCTTATCTCCAACTTTGCCCCCATTATCCAGGTCATCTTCAGCTGGAGAAAAACTCTCCCTTTAACTGGAGAAAATCCAATCTAAAACAAGATACATACAGACTGTAACTAAAAATCTAAACAAACCAAGCTGCAGTAATTAACTTGACAGGGCAGGAGAAAGAATTTCAGACTTGAAAGCATGGCAAAAGTCACACAGTTGGGAAGACGCCAGGAACACAGATAAGTCACGATGAGACCAGATAAATTCACAATTTGCTCCCAACAGTTTGCTGTGTGCAGCCTCCATTTTAAAACACTGTTCCCAGCTGCAGCTAATGAAGGGAATCAGGGCCCTTTCCTCCCTTGTAAGCCATGCAACTCACATTGCTCCCTTCTCCGTTCCTCCCTGCATGCCCTAGGATGAAGAGGGGGTGGGCCTGGGTCTTCCTCTGAATTCCCTCTTCCTTCCTTTACCTTTCCCCTGCTCTGCCAAGCCAGACTTTGCCCTTCCCCGGTGTCTTCCACAGCCAATAGAGCCACACTCCCTGTCAGCTGTTCAGCCTCCCTCTCTGAATCAGATTCCGACAGGGGCATGACATCCTTCTTCATTCAAGGGATCTTGTCCAACACCAGTTAGGCTTAGTCTGTCCTCTATGGTGAGCATTATGAACTGGCATCTTCACCTTGTCAAGTGTTTGCCTTTGCTTCACAGATCCCAGCCCTAAAGGATTCACTTTTCCTATTATTGATCATGAAAGCAACTCTCACTTTCCCCCCAAAGTCTCCCTCTGTAAGGAAGGTGAATTTTTGGACCACAAGGAGGTCAAGTGATACTAAGTCAGTAACCTAGAATTAGAATGAGGGCAAGAACCTAACTTGGCCTGCTTTTAAGGAGGGTTTGTTAGAATAGCCAAAGACCAGAGCAAAGCCAGGTAAAGGTAAACAATTCAAAAAGCAGCAGATTAGGATGCTAAACATACAGGCCATCTCTGAGGACAAGCGATGGGCAGTGATACAACAAGCCCACTTATCAGGATGATGCTGGCTGTCAGTTTCAAGAAGTGGCAACCCTGATTGAGCTCTGAAACCTTAAGCCATGGGGAGCAGTGGTGGTATTCTACCGGTTTGGCCCAGTTCGGTAGTAAAATATTGCTACTGGTTCAGCCAAATTGGTATTTCCAACGATCAGCTGGGTGACAATCAGCTGGTGCTGCATGATTTAGATTAGCTAGAAAGCAGGAAATTGGAGGCTTCCCTGAGGCCCACTAGGCCAAAAACGGGGCGCAGGGGTGTGTGCTGTGAAAGAAAAAAAGAAAAAGAAAGAAAGGGAGGGAGGGAGGGAAAAAGGAGAGGAAGGAAGGACCACAAACCTTGGCACTAGATGCAGCTTCAGAGCACCACGATCCAGGGCTGGGAGGTACCTGGAGGTCATCTAATTGAACCCCCTGCTCCAGAAAGGGAGTTTCTGTCTTTTGACCCCCCCAGTCACATGACCACATAGCCACACCCACCAAGCTATGCCCACAGAACCGATAGTAACAATTTTTCAATCCCACCATTGGTGGGGGGCCACATGAGGATTTGAGGGCTGTGGAGTCCTTGGTGCTCTCTGAGGTTGGTTGGTTTTTTTTTTGGGGGGGGGTGGAGAAATGTAATTACCCAACTAACTAACATTTTTTCAGCATAAAGACGATACACCTAGTTTGGGAAAATTAAAAATATCTCTGAAAAACAATTTTAACCATTTGGCCCAGAGACCATCAAGGATCCTATCTGTTCAACCTTTTCCTGACTGAGCTCTTGAATTATTCTCTTCTCTAGTTAACTCTAGGTCTGTTTTGCATAACTGGGAAGTTAAAACAAGTAAATTCTTTAAAATGCGTGAATTTGCTAAAAAAATCCATTCTTTCCCAATTGTCACCGCCAGCTTTCCTAGACCTTGGGGGGGGGGGGGCGGGGGGGGGGGAGACCATTTCCAATGCCTTTAAATGCACAGAGTTTCTCCATGCAAGTGTCTGTTCTGTGTGTGGAAAAGGAAATCACTTCTAATTGCATCTGGTTTTTAGCTCTGAAGGTCTCAAACATAGTAGAGAAGATTCCGCAACATTTAAAAAGATTCCGAAGAGGCCTATTTAGTGGAGAAAAAGAAGTTATCGTAGTCTTTTTGTTTGAAAAAGAGAGTATTATCTCTTTATTTTTTAACTTTTTATTCTTCAGCAATTAAAAAAAGAACACCATAGATAATTGTGTTGTCCTGTATTAAAGATTATTAAATTTTATTTTTGCTCAATATAATTCTTCTGGAAGAAAGAAACTCTTTCCTTTCCTTTCCTTTCCTTTCCTTTCCTTTCCTTTCCTTTCCTTTCCTTCCTTTCCTTTCCTTTCCTTTCCTTTCCTTTCCTTTCCTTTTCCCTCCTTTCACCTCCCCTCCTTTCTTTCTTTTTCCTCCCCTCCCTCCCCTCCCTTCCCTACCTCCTCCTCTTCCCCTCCCTCTCTCCCTCCCTCTTCAGGGGTGGATTCAATTTTTTTTAACAATTGGTTCTGTCGACATGTCTTTTTTTTTTTTTTTGTTATTTCATTGGTTTTTAAAAACAAAACAAAAAACAACAAACAAAACATTCAACTTTCTTCCATAAGTGTACAAAGCCGTGTGTCGGTTGGTTTACAAATTTTTTGTGCATCAATTTAATAGTCTCAATTACAGTTACATAACATAATAACTTATATTATCAATCAAAAATTGAATACTCTAGTATTATTATTAATTAGTCATTTGACTGTAATTTTGTTCATTCGTACTTTGCAAGATAACTATACTTTACTTAGTTTATTTTATAACAATTCATATAGTCCTCCCAATCTATCCTAAAAACAATTTTTAATATATATAATAGAAAAAGAAAAGAAATACA
Organism: Laticauda laticaudata; assembly: GCA_004320025.1. NCBI lineage: Eukaryota > Metazoa > Chordata > Lepidosauria > Squamata > Elapidae > Laticauda > Laticauda laticaudata. Next base: position 6,809 of record BHFT01051703.1, read on the forward strand.
CTCTTCTTTAATTCATTATTTTGCTAAAGTTCTACATATTCTATTATTGTATTTTGTTATCTAACCATTGAATAGAAAAGGTCCCAAATTTTTGTAGAAATTGTTTATCTTTGTTCTCTAATTTCCAAATGTCAATCTACTCATTTCAGCACATTCCAAATTATTTTCTGAATAGTTTCCTCCTGCGATGGTATTTTCTCATTTTTCCAATTTTTAGCAAATTACATACCTAGCCTCTGTTAATACATTTACAATCAAATATTTTAAATCTTTTGCTGTATGTATCAGGTAAAATTCCCAATAAAAATATATCTGGTTTCAAGTCTATATGCTTTTTTTGTCATTTTTTCCAAACACATGTGGATTTTAGTCCAGTATTTTTTAGCATCTGCACAAGTCCACCACATATGGTCATATGAGCCAGGTGTCCGATGACATTTCCAACATTTTTCAGATTATTCTTGAACATTCTCGCTATCTTGTCAGGGGGAAATGCCACCTGTAAAACATCTTATACAAATTTTCTTTATTATGCTGTTGACAATGTCATTTTATAGTTTTTGAGACCACAATTTGCCATTTCTTTAGATCAATCTCATATCCAAAATTCTTCTCCCAAGCAACATAGTTTCTTTAACTTGTTCTTCTTCTAGTTTAATTTCTAGTAAATATCCATATAATTTTTATTTCACCTTTCATCAATACTGTCAAAATCTTTATCCAAATCAGTCAATTTATCATAAAATCCTTCTGTTTTAAAATCTTTATCATACTTTGGAATGTATTTGCGCATATGAAAACCAATTTATCTTCTTATACCTTTGTTCCTCTAATTTTTTTGCATTGATTATGTTCACCCTTTTCATTCAAATTTCCCCACATCTAACTGTTTGTTCCTTTTCTTGTATGTTATAGGATAGGAAAATGCTTCAATAGTCGATAACAGACTGGAATTTTCAATAGCATTGTCTTTTTAATCTTTTCTCCCAATTTAACAACAGAGACTCCGTAATATGTTTCTAAAGTACCACTGTGTTTTAGGCCTTTATACAATAAAAAAGCATGCCACCCAACAACAGATCATGTCCTTCTAATGTCAACAATCTAGCATTTCTTAATGTTATCCATTCCTTAGCCCATATCAAGTTTTGTAGCTTGGTAGTACAATCCCATTAGGCAAACCAAACCTCCTCAAATTCTAGTATCTTGTAAGAAGTTTTAACATTATTCTCGCTTTCTTACCTTGCCATATATATTTCAACACAATTTTTATTTAAATCTTCAAAATAGTCCTTTCCAAGCCTAATTGGTATTGTTTTGAAACAAAATAATAAATTTCTGGGTAGAATATTTCATTTTGATTGTTGATATTCTCCCTATTAATGACAGTTCGTAGGTTTCTCCATTTCATCAAGTCTGATGCTATCTGTTGTTTAAAGTTTAATGTAATTGTTCTCTTTTAGTGACTACATCTTGCTGTCAAGTGTATCCCCAAATACTTAACCCTTGTTTGTGACTTGAATTTTCAATTACATCTGCCAATTCTTCTTTTTGTCTTAGTAGCAATATTCTTTGTCAAAATCTTTGTCTTTGTCAAAAAAAAATTAAATAAAATTTTCAAGCCGGCCACCTTGCCATTATGCCTCTATCTTTTTCCATAGTTTTGGTGCTGTTTCTAAAGGGTCTTCTAAACTCAAGGCCAAGTCAATCCGCAAAAGCTTGCAATTTAAATTCTTCCTTTTTAATTTTTATTCCTTTATAACTCTTTTCATCTCTAATGTTTCTATTTAACACTTCCAGAGTTAATACAAATAGCAAAGGTGATAGTGGGCAACCTTGTCTTGTACCTTTTTTCTATAATTGATAAGAGTCTGTCAATTCTCCGCTCTATCATTCCTTTGCCGTTTGCTTATAATATATGGCTTGTATTGCTTTGAATAAATTTTCTGGCAAAGCCCATCTGTTCCAATAAATAATAGCATGAAATCTCCAGTTCACATCTTATCAAATGCCTTTTGTGCATCTAAAAATATCAAAGCCATTTGTTTTTTCGGGTGAGCCTCATAATATTCCAAAGTGTCCAAAATTACTCTCATATTATCTTCAAATTTGTCTCTGGCAGAAATCCATTTTGATCAGGATTGAAATAAAAGTATTTAAATATTTTTTGAGTCTTTCTGCAATATTGAAGCGAAAATTTTATAATCTGCATTTAGTAAAAGAAATGGGTCTATAATTCTTAATTTACAATGGGTCAGTCTCTTCTTTTGGAATAAGTGTAATATAGGCTTCTGTCCATTTTTTTTAGGTATCTTCTTCTTTAACATAACTTCATTCATGACTTCTAGCAATGGAAGGTTCCAGCGATTCTTGTAATATTTTATAAAATTCTGCCGGAAAGTCCATCTGGGCCTGGTGCCTTCCCATTATTTTGTTTCTTACAGTGCTTCAGTTAACTCCATCATGGTTATATTGCTTTCCTAACATTTTTTTTCAGTCTCTTTAGGTATTTAGGTAGATTAGCATTCTGTAAATACTGTTTTGACTCTTTCCTCATCAATTATCTCTTGCTCATATAATTTCCCATAAAAGTCTCGAATGATTTCCTTCTTTCTTTTATTGCATGGCAAACTTACCTTGATCAATCTATTAACTGCAGTATTTTCCTTGATTCTTTCTCCTTTCTCAATTTGTATGCTACTGGTTTTACCATCTACCTGGTTTGTTTGCATCCTCAAAATAATTCTGTTTAGCACCTCTAATTTTTCTATGCTAATTCTTCTTTTCTCTATTAAACTCATTTTGTGTTTAATTGTGTCCAATTTTAGCTTAATGTCTTTTTTCTGTGGTGTTTTCTGTAGCTCTTTTCAAGTCTTTTATACGCATCTTCTAAAGCTTCCGTGGCTTGCTTTTCCTGATGTTCCTTTTTACTTGTGTAGTCTATTATCACCTCTAGCAATCCACCTTCATTGTGTCCCATACATTCTGGTTTTGAAGTGTCTTCTTTTTTATTTTCTCTAAAGAAAAAAGCCATTTTTTTCTCCTCTCGCTGTATAAAGTCCTTTTCCTTTAAAATAGTATTATTTAACGTTCCTTCTAATCTTTTTTTTGTCCTTTCCATTTAATTGTCACTGGATTGTGGTCTGCCCAGTACTTGTTTCGATATTTGTTTAATGAATATTAGATATTAGTTCTGTTGAAATCCAAATCATATCTATTCTGGATCATGTTAAATGTTCTGAGTAAAAAACTGTATTGTTTGGTTTTAGCATTTCTTTCTCTCTCATATATCTTTTAAGTTTATTTCATCTATCATTTTAAAAAAGGAATTTGGGGGAGACTGTTTTCTATTTTGCTTTGTTGTTGTTGCTATATAGTCCAGTTTATTGCCTACAATTCCATTGAAAATTTCCCATCATAACTATTATTAACAAAGTCCAGTTCAATTATTTTCATGTGTAATTTTTTATAAAATTCTTCTTGTTTATCATTCGAGCATAAATTGCAATCAAGAGTGTTTTCGTATTATTGTCCATTATTTCCACCATTAATACTCTTCGCTTCATCAGTGTAAATCAATTTTGCTAAGATGGTCTCTTTAATATATAACCACTCCTTTTTCTTACATTGAGTCAAAGAAGAAAATATTTTCCTAATTTTGGCTGTACCAAAACAATTGTTCATATTGTTTTTTAATATGAACTTCTTGTAGACAAATTATATCAAAATTTTAGTTTCTCTAATTTGTGAAAAAAATTCCTTCTTTTAACAGCTGAATTAAGTCCATTTATATCATTGTAAATCAGTTTTTTCTCTCCATGATTATGCTTTGTAATTAGGTTTGTAGCTCTCATAGATCTTGGTTCACGTTGTTTCTTTAGTCTCCACCAGTCCAGCTACTGCGCCTTTTTTTCTTTTTTCAGTCTCCATTTGGTCATGCTTGGAATCAATTTGTGAATCTCTTTTTTCTGTCTCCTCCTCTCTCCTTCCAAAAAATTCTGTGTTAAAATAATTCTGCTTTCTCAATTTGAGTTCAATTCTATTATCTCTGTTTCTTGCCATGTTCAACATCAACCCTTCTGGAATTAGCCATCTATAATTCGTACCTCTCTCTTTTCAATTTTAGCATTTTAAGTCAGAAATTTTCGGTATTGTCTTCTTCATCTCTCTCACTGCTTTTCTGGGTTAATTTTTGTTTTAAGACCACAATTTCTTTGCCTTTGTATTTCAAATGTTTTTTTTTTTCTCCTTTACCAACTTCCCTCTTACCATCAATTTTTGTGGTTTAATGGCTTTTTTTGTAAAGTCTAATTGAACTTTTCTTCTTTGGTAGGGTTATTTTTTCATCGCAATATCTTGTAAAAACTCGGTATAACCTCATCTACTCCAATCCATCATCTTTTCTCTTGTTATTTCCAAAGCTTTCAGCCAAATATTTATATCATTATCTTCAGCTAGATTATTGTTCGCTTTTTCTTCCTCTATAATTTTGAAATCTGAGACAAAATTCTGATTCTGTCCCATACTTCCATTTCCAGCATCCCACTTTTTATCTTGTTCCCAACACTGTTAATGCTGCCCAACAATATTCTCAATCTTCTGTCTCTTTATTTTTCTTCACACTTTTTTTGGAATCTCTCATAAACTTTTCATGATCATTTGTTTGAATTTTCTCCATCTTTTCATCAGTTTTCCTTATTCTTTGTTCAATATTCTCTGTTCTTTGCTCAATGTTTTCTTATTCTCTTTTCAGTGGTGTCTGATTTTATTTTTTAAGGTCTTGGATTTCCTTGCCATAATCATCTTGTAGAGTCACTCTGTCTTGAATCTTTGTCTTGCTTTTAACATTGTTCGAATTGAACGTTGTCTTCTTCAGATGGTGGGGAGGTGGAAGTAGAAGTTGAGGAGCCAGAAGCTATAAATTTCCACTACTCCATTATTTAAACAAATTTCAGGATCTACAAGGTTCTTCTAATACCCTTAATCGCAATTATGGAATAGCCAATTTATAATAACAAAGATGCCAAAATAAAAATGGTAGAGAGAAAAACCCAATTAATAATAAAAAGAAAAGGAGAAAAAAATTCTCCAAGGTTCTTTCTTAACCTTAATGCCATCAATAATTTAGTTAAAAAGGAAGGAAGAACAAATAAAAAGGTTTAAAAAGAGCAAGAAAGAAATGAGAAAAAAAAGAATTCTTCAGGTTCCTTCAACACCTTAATCAACTGAGAGTTTCTGAAATGAAAAAAAAGCATAAAAGTGAACCAAGAATAGATAGAAAAACAACAAATCCCAAAGAAGATCAAGGAAAAAAAAAGAAGAAATTTTGAAAGCTTTCCCTTTACAATACAAAGCAAAAATGGAAATATTACACAAAATTCAGTTTTTTTTTTTAAAAAAGTGAACAGTAACAGCTGATTAAAGGAGGGTATCACAACTTAAAAAAAAATTTAAAAAAAGACATCACTGGCCACTTTATTTTAATTTTATCCAAGGCCTCTTGTTATAGACTCTCTTCTCCACAAGCTTCCAAAGCCAAGTTTCAAATTGTTGATAGAAATCCAGAAGAACACGTGCAATAACACTCTCCGTGCTCTTCCCTCTATCTTAATCAACATAGGCAATGTCCTTGAAAGGAATTTCAGTATTCTTTCTTTCTCAGCTTTTCTCAGCTTGGTAGCTAAAACATTTTCAAGCTCTATTGGCAGTGGGTTACAAAGTTCTTTACTCTCACTCCTTCCCCCTCCTTTCCCTGGTCAAAACGTAATAGAATTTTAAAAAAAAAAAAACCAAGTATATAAAATAAGTAAAGGGAGCCTCTAACCTAATAATATTATCTATTAAGTCAAAAAAGAAAAGAAAAAATAGATGTAAATAAAAAACAAACCAGTCCAGTTAGCAAATGCAAAATATCAAACGATAGAAATCCGAGCCATAAGAAAAAACAAAAAACAAAAACCAAAGCCTTTACTTTGTCACTTCTGTTTAAAACCGCCGCTTATTCATTCTGTAAACTTTTAGCAGATTCTTTTTTTTCCTTAGGGTGTCTTGTTAAAGTCCTTTTTAAGTCTTAGAATAATAAAAGAAAGGTTTCTCACCAACTGACACACTTTCTTTTTTTCAAAGCCTCTTCCGTTCGGAAGTCTGTCCCAAACTTCAGCAGCTTTTGATGGTGCCTCTCTTGCCCCTGGCAAAAAGGGCTTCTCCTGGTCAACCAGGGAACTTTGCAGTATCCTGGGATTCTACAGGACATGCCCTTCACTATCACCATTCTTCTTCGGGATGGTTTAGGGGTTCTCATTTTTGACTGTCCAGGGGCCAAAAGATATCGGCTGCATCTCAAAACCTCCGAATTGTATGAGGTATCATTGTTGACGGCCAACTCCCACCCTCTCATGTTCTTTGGCATGTCTTTAGTTGCTGGTATGGCATACGTGGTCATGTGGACTGGGTGGGCCATGGGCATTTGACATCACTCACGTAAGGAGTGCTTTCCCTTGCCTGGCCTCTCAATGACAGTGGGGATGCCCTGCAAACGGTCCCGGTGTGAAAACGGTCATAATGTCACTTTTTCAGTGCCATTGTAACTTTGATGGTCACTAAATGAACTGTTGTAAAGTTCAGGATTACCTTACAAAAACACAAAAAGTTTCTTTTTTGGGCTTTGCCCCCAAAAAGCTGCCCTAATTGCAAATCATTAAGAATTAAAAATACCTGCAAGCTTGGAGTTACAAATCAGGCAGGGTGCCAGAGCAAACACTGAGGAATTAAAAAGTTAAAAATGCAATGAGAACTTATCAGCAACCACTCTTGCTCATAAAGTGAAACCCTTTAGCAGAGAGATTGTTTAAGACTCCAGAAAGAAAGCACACACCAGGGAAAAGCAATCCCTTGATCCATTTGCACCACTTAAAAGATACCAGCTGGTTCACTCACGTACAAGATATCCTAAGGAAATAATCCAGATTTAAGGTAAGGTAACATACCCCAAGAAAGGCAGTAAAAAAAAATCAGTGCCAAAGCCCTTGCATCTTTGCTCACTTGGAAAGTTTCATCCCAAAAGGACCAGTGCAGATACCACAAAGCAGTGAACGACAGATCTCCTTCCCAGATAGAAAAAGAAACATTGAAAGGGCAGGAAAAAATTCCAAAACACAATTGCAAATAATTAAATCAACAACAATAGCTGTTGCTTGTTACAACCAATTACCAGAACAAATAGAACAGCAGGAACTTAGCCAGATTTCCTTAACCCAATTTCCTTTTTTCAGAAACAGAGATTTTAATGCTTTTTCCTTCCAAAACAAAGCTGAATAGGGACAATTATCTCTATAGGAACACAGAATTAAGGCATCACCTTAAGCCACAGATTAAACACAGTTTTAGACCAAAAACTCAGAAAGGGTTATGTAAATTCACATTGAAATGTCAAATCTTCTAGCTTGCCAAGAAGCCTAGCTGTATTTACTCATTTGGTTCCTTTTGCCATTAAAAAGCTTTTTTTTTCTTTCTGCAGCTTTCCGTTATTCAATTATTTCTTTCGAAAGTGGTTGATCATTGCAGGGCTGGCTTGGAAGTAATTCCAGGGGAGTAATTTCCTCCCAACAGCAGCGTAAAAAGCTTAAAACAACCCTTTTTGCGCTTTAAGAAAGTATCAAGAAAGACAAAAAGCCTTCTTCCGAGACAGTAAAGTTCTAGGCATACTGCCAAAGAATGTGGTAAAAATACAAAAGGAGATTTTCTACTACTGGTTCTCTGACTGCTTAGAAAGTTACAGGGAGTTCTATAGAACTGGTCAGAACTGGTAAATCCCACCGCCTTCTTCCCTCCCCTTCGAGCCAGATTAAAAGCACTAAGCATCTCTCCTGGAATGAAAAATGAAATCTTTCTTTTACCCTCCTTACACCCCCTTTCTTTTTCTTCGCTTTCTCCTTCTCCTTATCCTCCTTTCTATCATCACTCTTCGCTCTTCTTTTCCCATTTCTTCCACCCTCCTCCTCTTTCCTCCCCTACCCTCCTCCTCCTCCCTCCTCCCCCCATGGTTACAATTCTCCTTTTGTTATTTAAGTCTCTTTTTTGTTGGCTTTGCTAGGAAGTGATACTGATAAATTAGAAAGTGTTTGATCTGCTTTCTAAAGGAAAAAGGGGAAAATTGGGAATGTTTGGAGTTTTAAATTGCTCTTCCTTCCATAAAGCATGGCTTTTGGGTTCCCCAAAATATGAGAGTGTGCAAGAAAGGGAGCCCATGTGGTCCGTTTATTGAAAATCTGCCGTAATTGAAAGCGCAATGCTCTGCGTCGCAGGGTGCACCCAGGGCGCAATGAACTTGTCTGGCTTTCTGCTAAACGAGAAATAAAAGTGTTTTGACTTTTGAGCCCCAACAGGTGAATTTGGGTTTTTAATGCGTTGAGGGCTCCAACAGATGCAGTTAGAAAATAAAAACTGAAATTGGCTCAATGTGAAATCTGCTCACATATAGTTTTCTCTTGACGTTGAATTCCTTTTAGAGCTTTGTACAAAAAAAGGAAGTGAGATTTTGGTAGCGACTGGGGAGGGCTATTTTTTTTTGGGCTGGAAATTTCTATTATGTTCGAAAGCAAACGAAAAGAAACCTGGCACGATTGCTGAGTTAATTTTGCAAGTCGAAGAGGATTCCCACTTGATCTCCATCCTAATGAGGAAGAACAGGTTGTGGTATATTACTATTTTTCCTTTTTCCTATATACATACATTACACACACACACACACACACACACACAACACGGTATATTCGCTTTGTTTTGGGTATTTTTCCCACGTCATTGTAGTTGTGTCTTTTAAAGTTGTTATGCAACGTTTCGGCAGAATCCTCAATCTGCCATCATCAGGCTTCTGTATCATGTTTCGTATCTGGTGAGTCAGAACTTTCACTTTATCTGGAGCCTGCACTACTCAAACAAAAAAAATCTCCCACACCACAAGCCAGGCAAAACACCATGGCACACAACAGACTCCCCCTGACACATCCAGACTCAAACACACCCCCAACTAGGCACTTCAGATGAAACCTAGCTTCACTAATAATGATAGCCGTCCTTTTTACTTCGAAGCAAGCTGCACTAAAGCCTCCAATACAGGAACACAGTGTTGCCAGCCAATCAAAGCACAAAACAGACAGAAGAAACAGCAAAACACCAATTCAACAAACTCCAAGTCCAATAAACACATGCCCAAGACTCCCAACCAATTCAGGATGCTAGAAAGAAACAATCCTGGCACAACAATAGGCCTAGCTGCAAATTTAAAACCAACGGCTGTGATAGCCTGACCAAACATACGAACTCAATACAGAAAGCCTGAATGACCTGGCAGATGAGATTCTGCCGAAAACGTTGCCTACACACTTTAAAAGCACAACTACAATGCACGTGGGAAAAATACAGCCAAACCGAAAAGCTGAATCATCACACATGTAAGTACCCGCACGAAAACTTAAGAAAACCACACACACACACACACACGGACACCTCACACCACACCACACACACACATTATATATATGAGATTTATCCTGGAATAAAGCGAAATTTTTCTGTCAGTGAGAACAATCAAATCCAATGGAAAGCTTTGCCTTTTGGAAGTTGTGGGAGCTTCATCAACTTGAGACCTTCAAGAAGGGACTGGACTTCCCTCTGTCAGAGGATGGTGTAGGGCGAGTGGTGGTTAACGTTTATTCGGCTCCTAGCTCGCCAGGACGATCCATTGTTTGGCATGCTCGCTATGTGTGGTGCTCTAGCGTTGCTTAGCACACCAGAAGGCAATGCATGCTTGCTCGCCTCCCCAATGTCCCCTGTGTAGGATCACGCTCCAATCCCACTTGCTTTGGTGTCTGTCTACATGCATTGTGCAATCCGCCTTGCGTGAAGCACCTCTGTGAATGTGCACATTAGATTCCACCTTCGTCGCGTTGCACATCTTTGTGCATGCATAGCTGGCGCTTCCCCGGCCTATCGCACTGCACCATCTTTGCACATCATGCGCATACTCTCCTGTTGCACCCACTCCACCCCTGTGCATGAGTGAACAGGATACTCCAACAATTAGCTGTCGGAGTGGCGAGCACACAAGTGGGGCCCTCATCCGGTGATCTTTGAGTGCTGGGGGGAAATGGCTCTATGCATGCCACTTTCTGGCGTGTGGCATAAGTTCAACCCATGGGTCTAGGTTCCTGCTTGGGAGGGGTTGGACTAATCGTTAGGGTCCGCCAATCTTTTTGGACCTCTAGGTGACCACCAAGGCTCATAATTTTAAAAATCCCAGGGACCACCTAACTGGGGTTCTGTGGCATGGCCTAATTTTGTGGGTGTGGCTTTGGCGGTGGGATGCGATATGACTGGTTGGGCATGGTCAATGTGTGTAAATATTATATTTTCATATAAAATCATTGAATTTTTTATAAAAAAGTGAGGCAACTTTTACCCCAATATTATCAGGCCAAAACTAGGCAGGCAGATTGAGGTGACTCACAGTTAGATTCACAGATTCATTCAGAGATCTATCTCTCTGCCATTGGCTATACCTCAGTCTGTCACATAAATTGCTTGCCAAGCAACTCAGCAAAATCTTGCAAGCAAACTCACAAAATTAACTCACAACACACCATGTATGTAAATATTGAATTTTTTATTAAAAAAGCAACTTTTACCCCAAAGCAGGCAGACAGATTGACTTGTTCACAGAATCATTCAGTGATCTATCTATCTGCCATCAGCGAGCTCAGTCTCTCAAACTTGCTTGCCGTGAGTCTGCATTGAATAATGGAACCTTCAGTCCTAAGGGAGGTTCGGCTGTGCTTAAAAGCAGAGCAGAAAATCTAAAGACTAGCTAGAAAGCAAGAAATCCAACCATTTCCTGCTTCCTAGCTAATCTAAATTTCCGGGCACAGCAGAACAGGTGATGGTCAGAAAAAGAAAAAATAGCAATTTAGCAGGCAAGTTTGTCAGGTAAGGAGTGAGTGGGCAGGGAGGGTTCCCACGGGCCATGTGGCCAGTGCAGCCTTGTGTTTCTGTGCAGCCTGGATTAATTGCTTTGGGGGGATGCTCTGGGGATGACATTTCTCTGTGGCCCACCAAAATTTTCTCATGGCCCACCAGTGGCAACTGCTGGACTAGATGACCTACAAGGTCCCTTCCAACTCTGATTATCTGTTATCTGTTATATTTGGGGGCTTTCAAGCACTCCATCTTGGCCGAAGGCTACCATCTGCCTGACCTTGTCTGCTTTTAAAATTTCCATGCACAAGGGTTTGATTATTTTTTCAAACAGGGTTGCATCTGCTTGCTTCTTCAAAAGAAATATTTTCATGCTTACTAAAAAAGAAATCATGACATACCAAGCTAGAAGGAAAAAGAGAAGTGAAAGAAAAGTTCAGAAGGTGCAGGACAAAGAGAAAAGAAAACAGAAAGATCAAGTGAACAAAATTAACTTTTTGCCCTATCACCAAAAATGATGAGTACAAACAAATTTTCCCGATAAAGAATACAGGTGGTCCTCAACATATGACCAAAATTTCTGTTGTTAAATGAAAGATTTAAATGAATTTTGCCCCATTTGATGATCTTTCTTGCTATGGCTGTTAAGTGAATCACTGCCATTGATAAGTTAGTAACATGGTTGTTTAGTGAATCTTTGCTTGTCTAAAGGATTGTGCAACCTTAGGACACAGCCATGGTCATAAGTATGCATCAGTTGTCAACGATCTGAATTTTGATTACGTGATCATGGGGTCATCACTGTGAGAAATGGTCATAAGTCACTGTTTACATGCTGTTATAACTTTTAACAGTCACTAAATAAACTATTAGAAACAGAGGACTGTCTTAATGTAATGAGTGCAGAGTGACATTCAGCCGGTTTGGACCAGTTCTGCAGAACCAGTAGTGGAAATTTTGAGTAGTTCAGAGAACTGGACAATCCCACCTCTGACTGGCCCCACCCCCATCTGTTCTCTACTTCCTGAGTCCTAGCTGATCAGCTCGGTCTTCTTTGGTTGCTCTGCACAGGAGAACGGAGCTGGAAAGCAGGTTAGTGGGGTGGGGAGAGAAGGGGGATTTTGTAATAACCTTCCCCCAGGATTGGGGAGGGAATGGAGATTTTGCAGTATCCCTCCCCTGCCTCACCCACCAAACCATGCTATGCCCACCAAGCCATGCCCACAGAACCAGTAGTAAAAAATTTTGAATCCCACCACTGAGTGGTCACAAGACAGCCAACCCCAACAAGTTTAGTTTGTGCATTGAGTACAAGCTAGACAACAATGAGTACTAGCACAAAATGTTGGCTGCACTGAGTTGGCCATAGCAAGTTTTCCCATTCTTAATCGAAGATCTCATACAGTTCATTCCCTCATCAAGTTGTCCAATTTATATTGCTTTTGTTCCATTTCAGTGGCATAAGCAGGATTTGATCTTTCATCAATCTGGGTGGTGCGGTGGTGAGAATACTGGATTGCAGGCTCATGCATTGCTCACTCCAGGTTTTCGATTCTCAACAGCTCAATATTGACTCAGACTTCCATTCTTCCAAGTTCAGTAAAATGAGGAGCCAGATTGTTGAGGACAATAGGTTGACTCTGTAAACTGCTTAGAGTGGGTTGTAAATAATTATGAAGTGGTATATAAGTGCTACTGCTATTCAAAAGGGGTCTTTATTTATTTATTTTTTATTTATTTATTTTTGTCAAGCATGCATTTGATTATATATATAAGTATAAACATGATTATTAATACATGAAATAGATATGAATAAAAGGGAACATTAAGACAGGGACAGCAGGCATGCTGGTGCGCTTATGCACACCCCTTACAGACCTCTTAGGAATAGGGTGAGGTCAACAGCAGACAGTCTAAGGTTGAAGTTTTTGGGATTTGGGGAAGAAACCACAGAGCCAGGTAGAGCATTCCAGATATTGACCACTCTGTTGCTGAAGTCATAGTTCCTGCAATTAAGTTTTGTGCGGTTTACCTTGAGTTTGTATCTATTGTGTGCTTGTGTATTGTTGAGGTTGAACCTGAAGTAGTCATTAGCTATTTACGTAGTATTCAGTAAATCTTCAAATTTTGCACCAGCTTCCTTTATAGATATCATAAAGAGGCATCATACGCAAATTCTTGTCAGAGCTTTTCACTGTTCAGAATCTTTTCTTTGGGGTGTATACTCATCATATTGTTTTCCAAACTTTCAACTTCTATAGTAAATGTTGGATTTTTTTGATCTCACTATTTCTAAAAAGTTAACTATTGAAATCTGTAATCCTTTCTGAGATATTATCAGTGTCTCAATCCGTTTTTTAAAGGATTCTTTAAGATGAATAAAAGTTACAGCCAGCTTAGCCATAATTTCCTTTCTGTCTGGTCCTTTAGTTCCCCTTAACATCTATTTGCAACTTTCATCAAGCCTCAGTTCCTAATATGAATTTATTTCCCTCATTTCTCACAGGTATATTATCTTTCCCCCCTCAGATCTTACAGCAAAAAGAACCAGCACTCCAAATTTCTTTGGTCTCCCAACAGTTGCAGGAATTGGTTATGTCTAGTCTAGTGAAAAGTAGGGGTGACATGAGAGTCGTGTTCCAATATTTGAGGGGCTGCCACAAAGAAGAGGGGGTCAACCTACTCCCAAAGACTTCAAGGCAGGACAAGAAACAATGGATGGAAAGTAATCAAAGAGAGAAGCGACCTAGAAGTAAGGAGAAATTTACTGACAGTGAGAACAATCAGTGGAACAGCTTTTCTCCAGTAGTTGTAGTACTAGAGGTTTTCAAGAAGAGATTGGACAACCATTTGTCTGAAATGGTCTAGGATTTCCTGCTCTAGCAGTAGATTGGACTAGAAGATCTCCATGGTTCCTTCCAACTCTGATGATGTTCAGTGTTCTAAATCAGAATCTTTTCTGTTTTTGCTTTTTGCCAGTTTTATATTACTTTGAACTCTTACATCTGTTTCAAATTCCTTAAATCTTAAGAAACTGAAACTCACCAAGTGTCAAATCAAGCTCACTGCTTTGAAGATCTTATAAATTCCTCAAGTAGTTAAAATGGAGGTTTCCAAATGTGATTAGGAGCAGCGTTTAGCTGACTTAACGTCTTTATGAAAGGCTCTGCCACTGCTGAGAACAATCAACCTCATCTCTGGTGCTCAAAGCCACAAGAAATTACCACTATACTACTGTACACGTGCTTGTGTGTGATTTCTCATTCTTTTCTTCTCCAGAATGTTTACAAAGGACTGTTCTTTTCACTGGCCCTTCATTCTTCATTCTTAGCTGTTTTCACCTCCGCTGTTCACTTAGACCAGGGATGGTGAACCTTTTGTTGTGGTGTGCCAAAATTGTGTGCATGTGCGTGTGCGTGCCTGCACCCACAATGCAATGCACTGTGCCCTCTGCATGAACACCCTCCCTTATCTGCACTGTGCATGTGCATGCCTTCCAGCTGATTTTCGGCCTCCAGAGGCTCAATGGAAGCCTCTGCAGCCTCAGGAAGCTGAAATACTGGAAGTGCCAATTTTCAGCCTCTGGAGGGCTCTGGAGCCTGGAGGCTGTTTTCGCCCTTCCAGGGGCTTGAGGGAAGCCACTGCAGCCTTTGGAGGCCAAAAAATGGGACCATTTCATAACTGTGCCAAAACAGGCCCATTTTTCAGCCTCTAAAGGCTCTAAAGGCTGCAAAGGCTTCCCATGAGCTCCTGGGAGGATGAAAATATCCTCCCCCGGGCTCTAGAGGCCCTTCAGAGGCTGAAAATGGGCATTTTTGGTATGTCTGAAAGGCCCATTTTTTTGTCCTCCCAAGGCCGCAGAGGCTTCCCTTGAGCCTCTGGGAGGACAAAAAAGGCCTCAGACAGGCCAAAAATCAGCTGGGAGGCATGTGTATGCACAGAGCAGGTAAGTTTGGCTCGGGCTCGCATACTGGCACACATGGCTCTGCCTGCCACCTGTGACATGCATGCCATAGGCTCACCATCATGGACTTGATGTCTTCAGTCAGTCATAACTTACCCCGGAAGTCTTGCATCTTCTCCTTTGTTGTGCAGTTTGCAGCACTTGTCTTCAAACTGTGTTAACTGACCAGGACACTCTATACAATGGGGCATCAATGAGAAGGCCAAAATGGCTCCCATTTGGAATAAACTCTTTTACTCCCACTCCCCACTCAGAAGGCTGCTAACCATGTTCTTGGCATATGTCCATTGAGCAGCTGGAAGCCCCTGTGTCCCATCTTCAAAATCATAATGCGACTTGTCTCACCACAGCCTGAAGCTGATATTTCTTCAGGCAGAAACAGAGTTATTTGGCAAGTGAACTGTTCATTGTTTCAAACTACTCCTAAAACTAAAATATTATGGTATCTCTGGACACCTGCATAACTGGATAGAAGCATTCCTGTCAAACAGAGAACAAAGTTGGTCAAATTGGGAGTCACCTATCAAATTTCTGTACTGTCAACAGTGGTGTCCCCCAAGGCAGTGTCCTAGGACCAAGCTATTCTTCATACTTTACATCAGTGACTTCTGTGATCATATTAAGAGCAAACTGCATTCTTTTCACTGATGATGTAAAGCTATTCAACACCACCGACAATATGTTGCTACCCTTCAAAAAGACCTCGACTATGTATCAGAATGGTCACAACAAATGGCAAACAAATATCAAAAAATAAATGCTCTGTCTTACTTATTGGCAAAAAAATCAGAAAATAAAATACAAGCTGAATAGTCAAGACCTTGTTGATGATCCAAACTCTGTCAAGGACCTTGGAGTACTCATCTCTAATGTCTAAGTGCTAGAGCCCATTGTAACGACATCGCCAAAAAGGCATTAAGGTTGTTATAATCTAATCCTACATAGCTTTTTTTCTTGGTAATATTACACTAATAACCAGAACATACAAAACATTTGCTTGGACCAATACTTGAATATAGCTCATTCAGGTCTGGAACCCGCATTACGCATCTGATATTAACACAGTTGAGAAAAGTCGCAGAAATATTTCACAAGAAGAGTTCTCCACTTCTCTATCTACTCATTGCAGAATACTTTATGCCACCAGACTTGAAATTCTAGACCTAGACAATCTAGAACTACACTGTCTTCGGTCCAATCTAAGTATAGTATATAAAATTATATATTGCAATGTCCTACCTATCAATGAACACTTCAGGTTCAACCATAACAATACAAGAGCACACAACAGATACAAACTCAAGGGCTATTGTTTCTTTTTTTTCTTCTCATATGTATCCATTTCATGTATTCATAACCATGCTTTTACTTATAGCTGTTATCTTATAATCGCTTGACAAAATAAAATCAATAAATAAAATAAATAAATAAATTGTTAACCTTAGGCACTGGGGTTACACAAACTCAACATTAATCTCTTGCAGGTGGAATCCCATTTTGTGAAGCTGCCCCAACTTTCCTGTCCATTGTTGTGTCTTTGTAGAAGTTCATCTCTTCAAAGCTCAACGAATCTGCCTGGATTGGCCTCACGGATGAAAATGTGGAAGGCCACTGGGCCTGGTCAGATGGTTCCAGATTAATAATACAGTGAGTCTCCAGGATATGATCATTTGAAGTCTACCTCTCCAAGCCTTACTTCAAACCTGTAGCTTAATTAACCAAACATAGAGTTTATGCATGCTTCCTGTTGTCACACGATGCCAGACAAAATCAACAATATTACGGCTTCATACAATGGCCTGCTTTTACATAATCTGCTGAGGAAATGGGCTGGAATTCCAACAGACTGAACCATGAACGATCCAAACTTGCCTCATGTTGTGTGAACCCAGTTCATTTGTGCCAATTCTTGGTCCAACGCTTCAGAATGGGGAAAGGTTTTGGCCTTTGTCTTATGGTTGTCCCATGCAATTGGTCCTCTTCTCTTTTGCAAGGGAGCCCTCCAAATTCTGGCCAAAGCAGCACATTTTGGCTTTATCTTGCATCTCCAGAGATTCTGTCAACCTTCATTGTGTCAGGATTCCGGCAGTTACCCCCATTTAAAATGGTTTTGAGCCAAACTTCCAAAACTTCAAAAGGATTTATTGGGAGTTAACATGCCAGCATTGCCTGGGTGCAGCCGACTCTGAAACACATCATTCATTGTCAACCTTGACCCAGGTTTTCCCCCACCCCCTGGGTGTATCATAATTCATATTCTCCAGTGGGACACCTCCATAGCCAAGAGTCATCAATTATAGTCTCCAGTTAGAATTTTGCATGGCAGAAATTTCAGTCACTTGGTTACTATCTTTGAAAACATTTATGGAATGTAGTTTTGATTTTGCAAGCTGCTGCACTGCTCCCCCCTCCCTTTCTGTTGGCAACTCTAAAAAGATCATAGAAATATTTATTTAGTGTGGGAAAGTGAATGACGGGGGGAGAGGCAGCAGTGGGGAGAAAAACGGCAACTTGCCCCAGACTTCATTCCTTTTTAACTCCATTTCCACTCTAAGCTGTTATTTCTTTAAACAACTTTGTACTCCTTTGGCTGCATGTAGAAATCCAACTGTCAGTCCTGCCACAAGTTGGTCCTTTAAGAAAGAATTACCCTTGATTCCATTAGGTGTGAAAGGTTTACTTTACTAAAGGCCAAGTGGATTACAGTATAGCAAAGGCAGAACTGAAGGTCGTGTGCCAAACTTTAAATTATTTTGAGAAATGTCTCTTTAATGGAAGGCTGGTTGGTGAGCTGTTACATTCCATTCCCAGCCTTTTGACCTTGAGATGGTGTCTCTGGAAGCTACAATGAGTTGTTAGCTTCCCCTCCCCTTCCCAACCAGCTTCCTCCCCCTCATAGTTCATGACTGCGAGTGAATGTAAAGGTTGAACGTTATGTTGGAAGGTAAGACTCCCTCTCTTTCTTCTTAGATACTGGGCCGATGACAATCCCAATGGATCAGTTAGTGGTGGAGAAGCCGATGAAGATTGTGTTGCCCTCAAACCCTCAGGAAGTGATTTGAACTGGATCGATGCCAGTTGCCAAGAACTTAAACGATGGGTTTGTAAGGAGAATATTGAGTTTGAAAACACATACAGTTCATCAACCATGTTAACTGAAACAGGATTGAATGTGAAGAAAAAGGAGAATGATGACTTTTAAAAGCAAACTTCATTGGAATTCTATAGCAATCACAAAATAAACAGGCATCTCCAATGATTAAGAGTCTCTGGTATGATACCTATAGAGGCAAGCCACAGGCTCACAACTCACACACGCATGTAATCACACAAGCAGTGTTGATACAAACATTATGTGGGAGATAGAGCTCAGACTGTTATTTCCAGAAAAGAAATGTGGGTCAAAGTTGCCTCTTAAGTCAAGTTGCAGCCAACCACTGCACACCAGAACAACTAGACTCAAGGACAGTTTTTTCCCAAACTCCATCACTCTGCTAAACAACTAATTCCCACAACACTTTCAAACTATTTAGTAAGACTGTATTACTATTATTCCTCTCATCCTCCATAGTATCTATCTCTTCCCATTGATGACTATAACCGTGTTGCTTGTATCTTTACAATTTATATTGCTTTATTTGTTTCCTAGTATGTTTTGATTGCTTATTAGTAACCTATGACTAACACTAAGTGTTGTATCTTGTGATTCTTGATGAATGTATTTTATTTTTTCTTATGTACACTGAGAGCATCTGCACCAAAGACAAAATCCTTGAGTTCCCAATCACATTTGGCCAATAAAGAATTCTGTTCTGTTCTACTCTACTCTACTCCTTTATGCAAAACGTATGCATAAAGGACAGAGCGGACAAGCAAAATTTTGGGGGTGGCTCCATCCCTTGTCATCCACTTCAAAAAGTGGTGAAAATTTGCATAAACAGAACGGAAAAGANCCATGTACCTTTTCTTTCCTCCCTCTTTCCGTTTTCAGCTGCAGCGGATGTGAGTTGCGAGGATGGCCAGAGGATGCAGAGAGGATACAGTGGATGTTTAATGGATGATAAACGGACATAGAACGTTTGTTGTTCGTATGTTGTAGATTTACATTGTACACGGCGGAAAGTTCATCCGTTCACAAAGTTTTGTGCAGCTCAAAACTTCTTGCACGGATGAAATCGCAGTGGACGGATCTTCGACGGATACAGCGTATGAAACACGTATGCAGTGAGTACACAATGGATGCATAGTGTTTTCCAATGGTTGGCAAGCTTTTTTTTAACGTTTTACATCCTCTTTGCATCCATAAGTACAGTGGGACAGGGCCTTAAGATCTTCATAAGGAGATGCTTTGGGTCAATTTTGATTATGTTAGAAGTTTTCTAGTCCAACCTCCTGCTCAGGCAGGAAATCCTGAACCATTTCAGACAAATGGAGGGAAGTAAGCAGTGGTTCTATCTTAGGCCCAGTACTCTTCAAGATTTTCATCAATGATTTAGATGAGGGAATAGAAGAAGAACTCATCAAATTTGCAGATGATACTCAGCTGGCAGGAATAGCCAATACCCCAGAAAACAAGGTCAGGATTCAAAAAGATCTTGACAGACTTGAACAATGGGCCCTCTTAGGCAGGAAAAAAACCAAAGATACAAAGTGCAGATTAGGTGAAACCTGGCTCAAAAACAGTAACTGTGAGAGGGACCTTGGGCTCCTAGTGGATGATCACCTAAACATGAGCCAGCTGTGTGCAGCAACAGCCAAAAAAAAGCTAATACAATCCCTGGTTGTATAAATAGAGACATAGAATCAAAATCATATGAAGTATTAGGACTGCTTTATAAAAGGCCACACCTGGAATCCTGCATCCAGTTTTGGTCACACATCACAAAAAAGATGTTGAGACTTTGGAAAAAGTGCAAGGGAGAGCGACTACGATGATTAAGAGCCCTGGAGACTAAAACATATGAAGAATGGCTGCAGGAATAGGTATGGCCAGTCTAGAGAAATGGAAGTTTAGTGATGAGATGATATTCCAATATTTGAGGGGCTTCCCCAAAGAAGAGGGGAGTCCACCTATTTTCCAAATCAGCAGAGAGCAGGACAAGAAACAATGGATGGAAACTAATCAAGGAGAGAAGCAACCTGGAATTAAGGAGGAATTTCCTGTCATTGAGAACAATTAACCAGTGGAACAGCTTGCCACCAGAAGTTGTGGGTGCTCCATCACTGGAGGTTTTTAAGAAGAGATTGAACAACCATTTGTCTGAAATGGTATTATAGGGTTTCCTGCCTTAGCTGCAGGTTGGACTAGAAGACCTCCAAGGTCCTTTCCAGCTCAATTTTGACTATCCTCTCTTTCTCTCTCTCATCTATAGCCTCATACGCACATATTTATGTGCCTCCCATCAGCTGCCCTCAGCTGAACTTAGAAACTTTAGTATGCCCCCTACTTTTTGATTTCTATGGAAGCATGATTGAACATGGAAATCTGCCATGAAATAAAGAGGGTTTTGTTTTTTTTTAAATCCCCAGGCCAAAAGCAGTGACTATACTGATGTTTTTCCATGTGTGGACTGCTGAGAATGTTAGGTTAAACAAATATTGAGTGGGTGGGTTCTGGAACGTTTGGCATCAAAGGGGAAGTGGGTGGTACCAGTCAGAGTGATGCTGCAATAAGAAGGTGAAGAATTGAGGTAAGTTAAATATACCACCATGTATCCTCATAAGGGATACAGTGGCTCAGTGGGGAAGGTGCTGAGCTTGTTGACCAGAAAGGTCAGCAGTTTGGCGGTTGGAATCCCCAGCGCCACATAATAGAGTGAGCTCCTGTTCCTTGTTCCAGCTTCTGCCAACCTAGCAGTTCGAAAGCATTTTAAAAATGTAAGTCGAAAAATAGGGAGCGCTTTGGTGAGAAGGGAACAGCGTTCCATGCACCTTCAGCATTTAGTCATGCTGGCCGTATGACCACAGTGACATCTTTGGACAGTGTTGGCTCTTCGGCTTTGTAATGGAGATGAGCACCGTCTGCTAGAGTTGGAAATGACTAGCACGTATGTACAAGGGGAACCTTTACCTGTTCTTGTTCAAATTAAACAAACACCAACTGTGTAAAAAAGCAAACCTTTTGAAATGAAACACTGGGAATTCAATGCACTCCCAAGCCAAGAGACATTTAAACTTAATTGTTCGATTAGGTTTAAAGCAAGCCCTTTCAAGGTTGCAGAAGGCTGCCAAGAACAGAAGACTAATTACTGATTAAATATCCACCCATAGAAGTTTTAAAAACAAACCGGAGTAAGCAGGGCTTCAATGAGGACTATGAGTCTAAAGAACTTCTTTGCTTCCTGCAAAGAACACATCCCCGAGGGATGGTTTTTATCCCTTGTGAGAGGGGCCATCACCTTCCAGCCTTACTCCTGAGTTGCCCTTGCTGCTTCAGCTGCTCTTTCCTTTGAGCAGCCCTGTGTGCATGTGCACTGGGCACAGGCTCCCCGGGGTCCTCTACGTCACTGCTGCCAGATTCCACAAGCTCCAAAGGCAGCACCACACTCTCCAATAGTCCTGGCCCCACCCCTGCATCACACCCCATCTCACCCCTTGTCTGAGTCCTCGCTATCAGAGGCCTCTGCTGTCTGCACCTGCTGCCGGCAAACCACTACATTACCTTTAAGATGTATTTAGAATAACAGAGTTGGAAGAGACCTTGGTGTCAGCCTGGGAAGCCATTTTTCTTCTCAAGCTTTTAGGCTGCCACATTTAGTGCCTGGGAATTTGGGAGTGGGGTTTTAAGGAGCAGTGGATGATTATCCACAACAACATTCTTTTCTAGGAGAGTCAAGGACATTTCACCCTGCACCTGGAGGGGAGTAACTGGGGATAGTCTCCAGATGGGAGAAAGGCATGATTGGGCCATGTGATGGACTGATGAAGGCAGGGGATCTATCTTTGATTTTCTTTTGGGGAAGGGAAAACCCAGAACTCTCAGATTTGGGTTTTCCCAGATGTGCCAATATGACATCTCTAATAAAGTGGAACTTTGAGAAGATGATTGTCTCAGAGTTGTCTGTCTTGGAGATTGTTACTTGGAATGCTGACACTTGGAGGCCGAGTACGACACTCTGCTCAGGCAGGAAAACCTATTGTCAGGATTCTGGCAGTTACCCCAGTTAAATCATGAGTCTTGAGCCAAACTTCCAAAACTTTAAAGGATTTATTGGGAGTTAACATGTCGGCATGACCTGGATGTAGCAGATTCTGAGACACATAATTCACTGTCACCCTTGACCCTGGTTTTTCCCCCCACCCCTCTGGGTGTATCATCATTCATATTCTCTAATGAAATGTCCATATCCAAGAGTCATCAATCATGTTCTCCAATTAGAGATTTGCGCAGCAGGAATTTCAGTCTCCTAGTTACGATCTCTGAAAAATATGAATGGAATGCACTTACAATTCCAAACTGCTGCTCTTTCTAACTCCTTTCCCCCCTTCTGTTGACAATTACAAAATGGGCATAGAAATGTTTTATTACCTATATCATTTCAGACAAATGGTTATCCAATCTCTTTTTAAAAACTTCTCGTGTTGTAGCATTTACAACTTCTGGAGGCCAGCTGTTCCACTGATTAATGGTTCTAACTGTCAGGAAATTTCTCCTTAGATATCTTGCCTTTGCGCAGAGGAAATACAATGGCATAATGGAGGACAGTGAGGAATCCAATGAAGATTTTGAAACCAAAGGTCTGTCGTTGCCCAACGTTGTTGCGTGAAGAAAGAATAAAGAGGGTGGGGTGAGAGGAAAGGAGAAACCATGTCCTGGGATCTCAGTCTTCAGTGAAGATCAAAGTGAGG
>BHFT01051706.1:0-42320 GCA_004320025.1 Laticauda laticaudata
AAATCCAACAAATCAGGTGGAATGTGTTGCATGAATGCAGCCAGTGGTTAAGCTGGCAACTCAAGCATTAATCAGATAAGGCTTCCAGATGCATTTACAAATATGAAAGATTAAAAAGCTTGGGCTACCTAGGAAGGAAACGAGAGATAACTGCACTGAGCCAAGCAAACAAAAATAAGATTAAGCAAGCTTTCTTTAGTGTATAGCAACTCTGCTCAAAACAGAGTTTTCTGAGGTTACTTCCTTTAAATGAAATGGATCAAATCAAGAATTTCTGACATTTCTTTATTTGGAATCTGAATGTATCATCACTGATTGTGCAGCTGGTTTTTACTGTAGTGTGTAGGTTGCTCTACTTCCTGAGATAACTTTTTGTTTAAAAAGTTAAAAGCATTTAACTAAAAAGACACAAGTGTTTCCTGAGTCAAATAATAGGGATACCTAATGAAAACATCAATACTATCCAGTAATAGCTCCAGGGCTAGAATTATAGTTGAGATTTAACATTTGTGTAGCATTTTCAAACTCTCCAAGCTGAATTTGCCAAAGAAAATGTTGCAGCCTTTGTTTAATTATTGTGGTGGATTGGAATGGAGATCAATTTATTTCTGCCTTCCCCAGGAGGGAATTTGCTTAGAAGTAGAATTCTTGCCTTCAGAGTTGTAGGAGGCTGAGTCAGCATCCTGCACAGAATACTTTTTTCCTTCATTAAGATTTTATTCAGAGAGATATAAAGATTTACCTCTTCTTCCTTGGGGCTATATATTCAGCTAGTGGATTATGCGGTGTTGCAGTGGTTAGAAGCCATGGGTGGCACAGTGGTTAGAATGCAGTTCTGCAGGCTAATTGTGCCCACTGCCAGCAGTTCAATCCTGACTGGATCAAGGTTGACTCAGACTTTCATCCTTGTGGGCTTGATAAAATGAGGACCCATATTGTTGGGGGCAATATACTGACTTTATAAACCACTTAGAGAGGGCAGTAAAGTACTATGAAGCAGTATTTAAATCTAAGAGTTATTACTACTGCTACATTGAAATAATGGAGAGTTGTGTGATGGAGAAAAAGAACATTACCCATATCTTTGCAATAACTAAGATTTTTTATAAAAACATCCAAAGTATTCTATGAATAAGAACATTTTTGGAGGTGGATAGGAGAAGAAAACTTTTAGAAAAAGACCTTAGCAATAATATGTTCATCAGTACCATGCATTAGGCTTTCCAATTCATTTTAATGAAGTCAAAGCCATGACTCTTTTTATCTAATTTAAATATTTCTTTCAATTGTAAATACATAAACCAGTGGCAGACATGACCTTCAGATTCTAACTCTTCCCTGGACTTGAGGGTGGGATCACCAAAATTATGTTATTTTATCATAAGTCTATCTGTCTGGCTTTGCCACCATTTCTTTTCTGAAAAAGACTTCTTGGGGAGACACCCAAACAGGCATCTTTGTAGAAAGCCTTATTTTATATTTATTCCAAACATTTAGAATGGCATGTCAAACAAAATGGTTGTTAAAATCAACATTTACTTTAACTTTGACATGCCATAAATAACCATGCCATCCAAACCTTAGTTCATAACCTTCTAAATCTAGTATCCTCTTATTCTAGAAGTTCACCTGCTCTTTTAGCCAGACCAAATAACAAGCATTGAAATACACTGGTAAACCCAAACTGCCTCTTTCCTTAGCATCTTGCAATAGGAATACATTTGCAACTGAGGGCAGAACAAAAAGCAAGGATGGAAACTAATCAAGGACAGAAGCAACCTAGAACCAAAAAGAAATTTCCTGACAGTCAGAACAATTAATCAGTGGGATGAGTTGTCTCCAGAAGTTGTGAATGCTCCAATACTGAAATTTTTAAAGAAGAGCTTGAACAACCATTTGTCTGAAATGATATAGGGTTTTCTGCTTAAGCAGGGGGGTTGGACTAGAAGATATCTAAGGTCCATTCTATTCTATTCTATTCTATTCTATTCTATTCTATTCTATTCTATTCTTATTTCTATTCCTATTCCTATTCCTTTCTCTTCTCTCCACTCCTCTCCTCTCCTCTCCTCTCCTATTCTATTCTACTCTATATGGTAGTTCCAAAGCACCCAAATTTTGAACCCATAACCATGGGGATGCTGTGCTGGTTGTAAGTCATTTTTTCTATTCCACTGTAATTTTGAATTTATAACAAATGGTTGTTAGTCAAGAAATCCCTGTCATGATTGATGCTATCCGCTTAAGCGGAAGGCTGGGAAAGGCTCCCTTATAGCTTTCCAATGCATGCCCAGAAAAAGTCTAGTTGGAACAGGGGATTTCCTGATTTTTAACTTAGTTTCTTAGCCTTGTTGGCTTAATGCATCCTTTTTCTGGCTGATTTGATGAGTAACTGGAAAGATACAGAAGGGGTTATAAAGATAGCTGGGTTGGGATAGCATTTAAATAGAGCTCACTTTGTAAGGCAGTCCCGTCCTTTTTGGGCATGTCTGCTGCTATTTTTTGCCAGTGGATGAATAAGCCACAATATTTGGGAGAGGGAGGGTACAGAGGAGGAGGTAAGAAAGCTTGTAGCTGTTTATACCTAGCTATGTAAAGTGCCCCAGTCTACACCGCCTGCCATGAGAAGGAGTCTCTTTTACAGCCAGCCACTGCAGGTTAAATAGACACATTGTCCCAGAAACTTTTGGCTAACAACAAAGTGGTGTTAACAACCTGAAGGCCCAACCCACCTGTGGCTAATGAAGAAGGATCCATCTGTCCCAGATACAAGCATAAATCTGTTGTAAGTGTCATGACATGGAGATTTCAATTTTGACTTCAGCGCATGTAACCCAAGAAGTTGAGAAGAATCCAATCAAATTGGATCAAATCAAAATTGACCAATCAAAACCCCTGCTGGTCTTCTCTATGGACTCACAGACTCCATTTATATCACCTTACCTAATAAAATATCTGGGAAATACTGATATATTTTTTTACACACAATGACTGTGATCAGATCGGTATGAAGTAGTTCCTCTGAATGTGGCCAAATTCTGCGATAGGGAAAAGTAAAAAAGAATCCCTGCAGATGTTACTCTGCCAGTCATTGCTGATTATAGTGGGAGGTGCTCATCTCCGCTTCAAGGTCAATGAGCCAGCACTGTCCGAAGACATCTCCATGGTCACGTGGCCAGCATGATGTCATGGAGCATTGTTACCTTCCCACCAAAGCGGTTCCTATTTATTTACTTGCATTTGCATGCTTTCAAACTGCTAGGTTGACAGGAGCTCACCCCATCATGTGGTACTCAGGGTCTCAAACCTGTACTGTCAGCTTTCCAGCCAACAAGCCCAATGTTATAATCAGTGAGCCACTGTGTCACCCCTGGTTCTGCTATTCTGCTGTGCTGTGTGCAAAATTAGGCAAATTTTAACTGCCCACTGTTAATCCACCACCAACTGCAATATATTATTCTGTCTCTTATTTTTATTTTTTGTATCATTATGTTTTTAATGCTTTTATTTGCTGGTCTGTGACAGTAATAAAAAAATGATCAGTTGATTACTGGTCTTGGATCTTTACATGAATGCCTACCTATGAATGATGCATAGAGGTGGCAATCTGGTTTTCCCTGGGCCATTCTTTTTCTTTGGTGCACTACAAATAATGAAGATGAAGATGAGGTGAGGTGAGCATCAAAAACTATCGGTGGTGACATCAGGATGTTGTCAGAATAGACAGAATAAACTATTCCCCCCCTTCTTTTCCATTTCAGGAAAAGGAAAATGAAACAAAACAGCTATACAATTTTTGACTGAATGAAAACAAGACCAAAATTGTGCTGCTGAGAGCTAATTTTCAATGGCACCATGCTGGAGGGTCCTGGAGTCTGCAGAAATAGGGAAACGGGTGTCAAGTTGCTCATTCCTGCCCATTCCTGCCCAAGGGACTCTAATATTTAGGAAGCCAATTGACCCTGAACCAAGCAGAGCTAAGCATCTAATCATCATCCTTGGAGGGCCTGCACAGCAGTCTTTAGAATAACTGACTCCTCTTCCCTGCACAATTCACATCTCTAGAATTCATCCACCCAAAAAATCAAAAGGTTTCTCTAAACTTCACTGCTTATAAAAGAAGATAAATGTTCTCCCTCTGTTGTCATTGACATCATCAACATCTCTGTGTTAGTTTTAACAGTTAAAAAAAAATGAAGCTCAACTCCTGTAAAATTCCAGATAAGCTTCAGAACTAAGAATCATTTAAAGGCACTGTCACTCTTCCTAAAGTTTTCTTTTTCTTTTTTGTAAACTATCCAGGTTGACATCACTTTGGAAAACTGACAAGGAAAATTCCATAAATGTTACAAGGAGTTGTTATGAATCTATTAGACTTTTCCAAATGATTTTTGTTTCCTTGTGAAACAGGATTCTGGATTCTTTCAACCTCCATTTTCATCCTGTTTCAACATGCATTTTCTAATTATTTTATGGTTTGGGGTCTTATCGGATGATTTCCTCTTATAGATAGAAAGATATATTTGCTTACCATATTTCTGTTGAGAGAGTATTACTTAAAGGGTGACTGTTGGGGTGATGGGACAGGTGAGCTGAAGCAAATGATGGGTAGGCAGGATTGTCTGCCAGGGAATAAAAAAGAGAAGTCAAGATGATGGCTGCAAATGTACAGAGCCCCACCTCTTTTAACATGCTTGATACACATACTGTAAAAACAGGCAGGATTTCAGACAGCTGCAGATGCCATGTTAAATCATTGTTGCTCCTATGGATGGCCCTGACATGGAACCAATATCCAGAACTCATCTCTTCTCTTCTCTTCTCTTCTCTTCTCTTCTCTTCTCTTCTCTTCTCTTCTCTTCTCTTCTCTTCTCTTCTCCCCTTTCCTTCCCTTTCCTTTCCTTCCCTTTTCTTCTCTTCTTTCTTCTCTTTCCTTCCTTCCTTCCTTCCTTCTTCTCTCCTCTTTCCTTTTCTCAGAGATGATCTTGTTTAATGACTAGCAATTGTCCAGAAACTATTCAAATTTAAGACAGCACTGAACTAATGATAACTATGACCATTGCAGTGTCCCATTACTTTAAAGAGTTGAAGAAAGATATTTACATTAAGTGTTCTGTCTCCTCTCACCATACACACTCTGAACTATCTTTATTGGATCTAATCTAAGCATTGATCCAATACCATAACATAATAATTAAAGCATAGTATTCTAATATGGCATTGGCTATCAGTTCAGAAGGTTTTAAAACTGAAGGTGTCTCACACAAGCATGGATATACTTGTTTTGTTGCCTGCATGCAATTTTTGAATCACAAATAGTAAATAACATCTTAGAGAGAGCAGAAATGAAGACTGTTATCTTCCTGTCAATGCTTATAACCTTCTTGGCCACTCTGTGTATGCATGCGTGCAAGTGTATGTGTGTGCATGTGTAACAAGATGTTAGAGTAGTCAGGCCTTCAGTATGATCCAGACTCAAAGTTCTAAAGCAGGGGTCTTCAAACTTGGCAAGTTTAAGACTTGTGGACTTCAACTCCCAGAATTCCTGAGCTAACATGACTGGAGGAGGAATTATGGGAATCCACAAGTCTTTAAGCTTTAAGTTTGAAGACCCCTGTTCTAAAATTCTTAAAAGAAGAGGCCATAAAAAGATCAAAGAATCAAAAGTCTTAAAACTGCCATGAGCATGAATACCAGCTGCTAAATGCACAGCCACTGCACAGGTTACAAAGTCACAGATATCCCTAGTTTAAGGAGATATATTGCAGCTGTGTTCAGATGTACCATTATTTCTATGCTTGCATGCTTTTGTATGTGCACATTACTGGATACCTAATCAGATACGACATGACATCCTTTTTGGGGAGTAATTGTTCCTTAGAAGTGATGCCACTTATCCACATCAGCAGTCTCTGAAGCCAACCAAAAGATCTGAAATTCTGCTAATTTTCCTTTAGACTATCTTCAATCAATCAATCAGAATAGAGCTGGAAGGAACCTTGGAGGTCTTCTAGTCCAAGCCCTTGCTCAAGCAGAAGACCCTATAGCATTCCAGAAAAGTGGCTGTCCAGTCTCTTCTTCAGTGATGAAGCACCCACAACTTCTGAAGGCAAGCTATTCCACTGGTTAACAGTCCTCACTGTTAGGAAATTTTGCCTTTCATTCCAGGTTGCTTCTCTCCTTGATTAGTTTCTATCCATTATTTCTTGTCCTGCCTTCTGTGCTTTGGAAAATAAGTCGTCCCCCCCTCCTCTTTGTGGCAGCCTCTCAAATACTGGAATACTGCTACATGTCACCCAAAGTCCTTCTTTTCTCTAGACTAGCCAAACCCAAATCCTGCAACCATTCTTCATGTTTTAGTCACCAGAACTTTAATCATCTTAGTTGCTCTTCTCTGAACTTTTTCCAAAGTCTCAACATCTTCATTTTGTACTATGGGGACCAAAATGGATGCAGTATTCCAGGTGTGGCCTTACTAAGGCTTTATAAAGCTGTACTAATACTTCACATGATTTTGATTCTAAACCTCTGTTTCTATCACCCAGGATTGTATTTAGCTTGCTTGATCTGAGCCACCTCCTATGTAAGATGCTCTGAATATTTATTTCAAAAGCTTATAGCCAGCTTTGCAGTAATATTGACTGCATTGCAGACACTCTTTTTCACTCATCCCTTCTTGCTCAGAGAATGAGGTTAGATGTAGCTGCTTTTTTTTCTTTTCAATTAAGTCATGGTCCTCTGAATCTTATTCCTTGGCTCACACCTTCCTTTTCAACCACTTGTGATGTACAATCTGGCTGGTTTTCCCTCCAGAGGATCCCACTTTTTTTTTTTTTTCAAAATCCTTCATTTATGCCCAAGAGCTTTCTGCCTTTCCCTGTTTTTTCTTTCCTCCAAGAGGTTTGGCTCTTACTTTTGCTCCTATTCCTGCCTCCCTCCTTCCCTCCTATCCACCCCCATCCCCACCCACCCCTGCCACTCCAGCCCATGTCTTATTTTTCCTGGATCCTTGCCTACCTGACTCAAAGTTTCAGTCCCCTTAGTAATCCACCAACTATAGCAAGAGGTATCTAAAGAAGAACAGGAGGAGTCACAAACTCTGCTGCAGACGGTTGCAGCTCAACTTGGACTGTTACTTCACTCCCTCCTTTCTTCATTCATTTCTACTTTCATTCTAATATTAACCCTGCTGCTGTTTTTGCTGCTTTTCCGACTGAAAATTTGATACACCAGTACGAGAAACTTTGTTTTTTTTGGGGGGTGGGGGCACGGGGATAAATCAAGAACAAGGTGACCCCAGAGAAAAAGCAAGGACATCTGGAGGCTGTGAAGAAGATTTAACAGGGCTGGTCAGAAGTTATTCTGTCCTCCTGAACTCCCTCAGACACAACTACAAGACTTCTAGCCTTCATTTGGGCATATGGGACTTAACTTCTCAAAGCACTGATTTGTGAAAGGTAAGATGCCGCCTGTTCTTTCTGCTTTTACATTTTAAGGTGTGTACTTGATAAGGGTTTTTGTAATGATCAAGGGAAGTTGGGTGCATCATTTCTCTCTGCTAGACAGCATTGGGATCATACAGCAGGGGTGAATGTCATCAAGTTATGTTGATAGTAAAATTGTTCTACTTTAAAAAAAAAAAGGATGTTGGATTAAGCAGAGGAAACCTTATCCTTCTCCATATAAACATGCAGAATGTGTTTTAAAGCCTACCTTGAAGGGGGGTGGGAATTATTCTCTTTACCAATTGTTTCAATTAAGTGGCATCCATGAGCACTTGGCTGCCGCAACAGAAAAAGTTTGTTCATGATGGATGGTTGGATAGATGGATGCTTATCATTGCCAGGCAACCAAATTAAGGAACAAAACTTACACACAACTTCTTTCCTTGATTTTGTTTTGGGGGTAGTGGGAATGGATCTGTAGATAGAAAGAAATAGATAATTCAATGATATTGTTTTATGAGGGAGGGGTTAGAAGTGAACTCCCATGAAACTGAGATAAGAGAGTATTGAGGGAGGGGGTTCTTTAGCAGCAAACTGATTTGATCCAGCTCTAGGACCAATGCACAAGGAAGTTACGTTGGTTATTGCAGATTCTCATTATTATTATATCACCATTTCTCCTGCTCTGTTCATCTACTTGGCATGTAGCCAACTTACAGAAGCATCATTAACAGATTTAACAGATAATCAGAATTGGAAGGGACCTTGTAGGTCATCTAGTCCAACCCCCCCCAAGCGGGAGACCCTACGTCATTTCTGTCAAATGGCAGTCCAATCTCTTCTTGAAAGTCTCAAGTGATGGTGCTCCCACAACTTCTGAGGGCAACTTCTGTTCCATTGGTTGATTTCTCACTGTCAGAAAGTTTCTCCTTATTTCCAGGTTAAATATCTCCTTGTTCAGTTTCCATCCATTATTACTTATCTGGCCTACAGACAATAAATGGGTCCTTTCCCAAATAATCTACCTTTAGACTAGGATCACACTAAGCACTGATTGCTTTAACTGCAGTTTACTGAATCATAAATTCACCGGCTTCACACAATGCATAAAAGCCTAGTTTACAAACTACAGCAGCTGGGTTCACAGTCCATCAAATATTACGGCTTAGTGCAATGTACGTTTGTAAAGTGGGAAAGCAGAGATGGAGGGAGGAATGTGGCTAAATGCAACAGATGCTTTGGAATGTGATCTCGAGAGAAGATAAGTGTTTATTGGAGTAAAAAAGTTAACAAGTTTGCAAATATGCAATTAGGGTGCAGGTACATAGGCATTTCAAAAAAAAAAGAGGCTTTGTCAGTATGATAGCTTCTTGCATTATTCATGAGCTAAGCGGTCAAAGTAGCACTAATGTTATGTCATTACTAAGCTTATTAATGACACAACCCCCTCATCCTTTTTGTCTTAAAGGATCCAATGCCCAAATAGATTTAATAGATACAATGCCCAAATAGATCTTAAATGCCTAAATAGATTTTTCCCCTTTTCTTTTTATTACAACAACCCTATAAGGTATGTTATACTAAGAAATGAAGACTCCCTTGGCATAACAAGCTTATTCAGGTCAAGCAGAAACTGTGGAGCTGAACTAGGGCATCATATTAAGGTTTAAGTAATGTTAATTTTGGGGTTTCTATGTGCTTTTGTTTTGATTTGTTCCACAGGTTCAACCCATCTTTTTCATTTATGGTTTACTATGTTGTGAGAACCTAAAAGATGGGTTCATCCACTAACTAGGTCAAGGAATTTGTGTGAATATTGGCAGGAATGTATGAATCCATTATTAACAAATGAGGATTTCTGTGGAACAACTTGCCTCCGGAAGTTGTAAATGCTCCAACACTGGAAGATTTTAAGAAGAGATTGGATAGCCATTTGTCAGAAATGGTATATAGGGCTTCCTGCCTGAATAGAGGGGGTTGGACTAGAAGACCTCCAAGGTCCCTTCCAACTCCATCTATTCTATGTCTAAATCATCTTCCCAGTTCAGTATCAAAGTGCTTGGTCACTATTCCATTTTTCTTGGTTATTCATTACTCAGAGACTAAAGCTCGACATTAAAAAATTGTGAAATTATAGATCTACATCTGTAAACCAAGAGTTCTATTATCCCTTAAGGTACAAACCAGTAATATTTGGCGGTTTGTTCTCAGAATGTTGTTCCTTGATCTTTACTTCGGCCTGTAAAGCTGTCTGGAAATATGGGATATTTGGCAAATGTAAAAAAAAATACATATACAAATGATGAATGAAAGCATTAAGAGCTGGGGGAGAACAGCGGCCTTAGATCCTGCTTTTTTTGAAAAAAAAAATTTCTCACTGTAAAACGTTAATCCTATGTCCCCGTTGACTTCTTACAAGGTCTAGAGTGACGAGGGATTTTTTTTTAAAAAAAAAATCCAACACATCAGCTTAAAATGGCTAAAGACCTACTTTCTGTTTGAATGAACGTACAGAACTCTTTTTTTTTCAATGTAGTTTCATTTTAAAAGAGACTGTGTCATTTCTTCAAGGAATCGGCTTTTTCAAACCCTTCATTAATCCTGAATGCTTATATTTTCTGCCTGGTGCCAAACCCCTAAACTTTAGCCTTCGCCAATTAGAACTATGCTTTGCCCAAAGAGAAAAATGTGACCACATACATTTTTGAAAAAAAAAAAAAGAGAAAAAGGAAGAGCAGGGAACATGCATGGATTATGTTCCTTTATTCTATTAGCCTAGTTCTTCGTGTGTTCTTTAAACTCTTTTTTTTATTGCTAATGGGTAAGACCCAAAATACATGTAATCATTTTTTTCCTTATGGTTAAAGGAGATTGCTTTTCTCCAGGAATAAATCAGTTCCTCCCACCTCTCAACCATAGTAGTTTAAAGATGAGACATGCTGCCAGTGTCAGAAAAAGTTTGACAAACTTTTTAGAAGTAGCCCAAACCACCCACGGTGCACACACTTTCATAGAAGTCAGCAGATTATATAAATAAAACAATCACAACAAAGGTTTATACCTATAGCATAATCACATTTTGGTTCAATAGATATTCAAAATGGGCTTGGCTAGTCTAGTGAAGAGAAGGACCAAGGGGAGACATGATAGAGGTCTTCCAATATTTGAGGGGCTGCCCCAGAGAGGAAGGGGTCAAGCTATTTTCCAAAGCACCTGAAGGCCAGACAAGGAATAATGGATGGAAACTGAACAAGGAGAGATTCAACCTGGAAATAAGGAGAAACTATCTGACAGTGAGAACAATCAACCCATGGAACAGAACTTGCCTTCAGAAGTTGTGGGAGCTTCATCACTGGAAGCTTTCAAGAAGAGACTAGACTGCCATCTGTCAGAAATGGTGTAGGGTCTCCTGATTGGTCAGGGGGTTGGACTAGACGCAGGAGTGTATAATCTAGCACACTTCTAAAAGTTGCTGCTGTATTGGGATATTTAAAATTGCAAGGGATGGGAGGTGGGAATTGCTCAGATTGCTGTTTAAACATCTCTCTCTCTCTCTCTCTCTCTCTCTCTCTCTCTCTCTCTCTCTCTCTCTCTGTGTGTGTGTGTGTGTGTGTGTGTGTGTGTGTTTCTGTTGCTCCTGGCAACTGATTGGACATGTCCTTGCAGTTTTCTTGGTAAGGTTTTTCAGAAGTGGTTTGCCATTGCTTCCTTCCTAGGGTTGAGAGAAAGTTGGCTGGCCCAAATTCACCCAAATGGTTTTCTGCCTGTGGTGAGACTAGAACTCACAATTTCCTGCTTTCTAGACTGTACCTTAACAGAAATTAAATAAATGCTTTTGAATCTAATGACTTTAAGCCTGGATCCATCCATGCCATTTATTAGGCAAAAAATTACAGAAATAGTTTGCCCTGGCCTTCTCTCATCCAAAAATTGACCAGGTACAGTCCTACTTAGCTTCCAAGCTTAAAGTCATCCAGAGTTGGTCAGTTGATTTTGTCATTTTTAATGAATTGATGTTTAAATAAATTAACCTTTTTTTGTCCCAATTTGACTTCTCTTATTAGTATTCCACTCAAGCTCAGTATGTTCTTCATCTCAGGTTGTGCTTCTCAGTTTTAAATAAAACTCCATCTGTTAGCTTTATCTCCTGCTTATTCTTTAGGGATCTTCCACCATTTTTGTTCTCTGCACCTATTAAAAATTTGCAAAGCATTTTAACATCAGAATGTCTTGCATCCCATTCCAATTTCTGATATTGGAAGAGGCCATTCTTTTCTGTTCCAGCATGACAGATGATTATCTGGTCTCAAATCAAAGTATTCTCAACCCAAAACAGCAGCAGAAATGGTCTGTTTTGAATTTACATCTTTACTTCAAAGCAATTCATATAGTGCTAGCAACAACTTTGTGAAACAGGTTGGGCTGAAATGACTGATTCAAAATTAACCTCAGCTTTCATGGCTGAGGGTAGATTTGAACCAGGATCTCTATTTTTCAAAACCAACCCCCGAAAGATTGCATCATGCTGCCTTGATCTAAAGGCCTGTTTAGTTAGTCCATTTAACTTTAAAGCTTCCTAAGAGATTAGAAAAGGAAGCATTTTGTCTTTGGGGAGATAGGCACTGAATAAAAGGCAATCAACCAGTACTTTTATCAATACTGATGAAAAGTATTGGAAGATGGGGGAAGGTGGAAGGCCAGACAAGGAATAATGGATGGAAACTGAACAAGATTCAACCTCAAAATAAGGAGACATTTTCTGACAGTGAGAGCAATCAAACCAATGGAATAGAAGTTGCCTTCAGAAGCTGAGGGGGCTTCATCACTGGAAGTTTTCAAGAACAGACTGGATTGCCATCTGTCAGAAATGGTATAGAGTCTCCTGCCTGGATGGGGAGTTGAGAGTAGATGACCGACAAGGACCCATCCAAATCTATTATTGTGTATCTATCATCTATCTTTCTATCTTTCTATCTATCTATCTATCTATCTATCTATCTATCTATCTATCTATCATCTATCTATCTATCTATCTATCCATCTGTATCTGTATTTATCTATATATCTTTTTATCTATCTATATCTTTTTATCTATCTATCTAATCTATCTAATCTATCTATTCTATATGAAGAACAGTTGCAGGAACCGGGCATGCCTGGTCTAAGGAAGAGAAGGACTAGGAGTGACATGATAGCATCTTCCAATACTTGAGGGGCAAGAGAGGAAGGGGTCAAGCTATTTTCCAAAGCACCTGTAGACCAGACAAGGAATAATGGATGGAAACTGATCAAGGAGAGATTCAACCTAGAAATAAGGAGGAATTTTCTGACAGTGAAAGCAATTGGCCAATGGAACAGAAGTTGTCTTCGGAAGTTGTGGGAGCTTCATCATTGGAGGCTTTCAAGAAGAGACTGGATTGCCATCGGTCAGAAATGGTATAGGATCTCCTGCTTGGGTGAGGGGTTGGGACTAGATGACCTACAAAGTCCCTTCCAACTCTTATTATTCTGTTTTTAAAATCATTAATTCTAAACATGTGCAAATTTACAAGCTTTTATGGTGTAGGGTTTGTTTAGGTTTTTGTTTTTTTTACCAGGTTGTGTGCAACGACTGCCTAACTAGCTTTCGTTATTCATTTCTCATGGCTACAAGTTAATGATAGGTAACTCCTTCATAGCTAGGGTCACATTTTGGCTGGTGGATTCTGGTGAACAATGTGCTGCTAATGAAATGACACTGAAATGTTGAAGAGTCTGTAGTTGTTGTCTTTTCAGTGTCACTGAGACAGGTGAAATGCTGATATGCTCTGTTCATTCTGGCAGGGCTCCAAGGGAGTGTGTTTAGCGCAGAAGACTTTCTTCCATTGTCATTTCTAAAATGAAACAGTGAAAAGTATTCCAGTAAAAAAAAATAGTGTCATCTTAGGAGAGCTTCATATGGTCTTGGATTCATCTGCAATCCTTGCTTTAAAGTGAGGATCCCAGATTCATTTGCATCATCCCCAGAATGCTCCTAAATCAGACATGCAAACCTCAGCAGCCAAATGATCTATTAAAGCTGCCCTTTCCAGTGATTTTTGTTCACTTGCTTGCCTGCTGACTCTCAATCTGGCCTAGAGCAAAAAGACCACACAACTGGAGCCCCCACTCCCATCAAAGGCTTAGAAAAATACATTTCAATCCCGCTAAGTATACAACTCCTTGGCTGGAAATAACTGACTTGCCCAGTCCTGCTTTAAAGGAATGGAAAGCTCTGATTTAGGAAGAAATCACACAGTCCTCAGATTTTGCATCAGCTGTGCCAATAGAGCGAGAATAAGCCAACTTGGCAAGCTCCCAGCTCTTTATTTCTCTAGAAAATTAAATGACAGGTTGCACCTGCTGAAGTCCTCTTTCTACACATCTAGAAAAAGAAATATGAATGGCTTCTCTGGTAGCTTCCTGCGCCACCAATCAGATTCTCCCATTTTCATTTGCTCCACCACCATCTTGTTCTGTCTCCACCTTCATCAGGGTTCCAAAAAGAATTTATGATCTTCTTCTGGAGCTTTATCTCATTTAGATCCAATATATATATATATGCTGTTCAGCTTCCTTCGGGTATTATCCCACGTCATTGTAGTGCTTTTAAAGTTGTAGCAACGTTTCAGCAGAATCTCATCTGCCATCATCAGGCTTCTGTATGGAGCCTGATGATGGCAGATGAGATTCTACTGAAACGTTGCTACAACTTTAAAAGCACTACAATGACGTGGGATAATACCCAAAGGAAGCTGAACAGCACACATGAAAGTACCCATGAAAACTTAAAAAAAACAAATTATATATATATATATATTGCATTCTGCAAGTCCCTGCAAGTTGCATCACATGTGAACACAGGATTGGGTTGACATGCATGAACCTGTGACTCCCTTTGTTCATATGCATGTCTCTCTCATACATTTCTCTTCTACCTTAATGTTGCTCTTGCATATTAATTTTGAGCGGGCAGTGAAAGCAACAAAGCTTTCTCCCACTTGTCATAGATAAGTTGGTTTTATACTGCCATTTGATATGGAAGACCAGCAGTTTCCCCCCAATTAAGTACTATAGAATTTACTCATCTGCTTGGCGTTCCTTATCTGGTTTACCCTGCAAGGCCAACCTCAACCTTGCAAGTCTAAAATTACCTCATCCCTGTCTCCTTTATAGCCTGAGAAACTGTTTCCACCCACTATACAATTGCAGGCTACGTTGTCTCTTATCTGACTGTTCCCTGAACAGCAGCTCTTTGCCCAGACTCTCAAGGTCTTTCCTACCTAACCTTACAAAAATAAAGACAGAATTGCTCTAGAATTGCTCTTCAATTATATGTCTGGAAAAATGAGAACAGGTAAAATAGCAGGTAAAGCATTCCCTCCTACCACAATAATCTTTAAAAAAAAAAAACCAAATGTTTAAAAAAAATTCACAATCCTGCAAGATGTAAAGCCCATGTCACACTGCCCAACGGATGCAAAAAGGACACAGCGGATGAGCAAAATGTTCCATCCGTTGTTATCCGCTCTCAAAAGGGCAAAAATTTGCATAACTGGAGCGGATAACACGGACGCGGGAGGACGCAGGGCAGATGGACAGCGGATGCGGAACGGAAGCCCAGTGGATGGAAGCGATGGGAGCGGATGGCACATCCGCAGGGCTTTCTGGGGGCCTCAGCAAAGGGGACACGGAATGGATGAAGCGGATGCAGAGACAGATGCACAGCGGATGAAGCGATGCACAGCGGAAGCCTAATGGATGCCTGGCGTTAATTGCGCATGCGGGGAGGGTGCATTGCGTCAGCCCGCGGATATAACGGAAGCAGCTCGGAAGCAGTCACATTCAGAGAAAGACTGCTGCCGGATGGATTGGTGCCTTGCTGCCGCTGCATGTCTGCCTGCAAGCCTTGCTGCCAGCTTGCTGCCAGCCTTGCTGCCAGCCTCCCTGCCAGCCAGCAACTCACAACCATGCGGAAGCAAGCAAGCCTCATCCATCTGCTGCCAGCTCTGGCAGAGGGGACAGGGCTACATCCCGCCCCTTGGCCTCACTCTGGTTCTCCTGGGGCTTCTGCAGCACGGGTCGCTCTTCTGGCTGGCTGGCGCTTCTGCTGCTTTGCTCTGGAGGAGCTGATGACAAGCACTCCAGCACCAGCCACCTCCACAGCACCTGGACCCTCCACCCCTGGAGACTGAGCGACCAAGAGGAGTGCCGGAGACTCATTTTTGTTTTTATAGCTTCTTGTTAAAAGTCTATTTATGATTCACACACTTGTTTCATTTCTTTTTTTTAATAAAGTCTTGGTGGAAACTTTTAGAAATGGTTTAAGCTTTTGCATGCTTGTGGGATGGGTAAGGATAGCTTTGGGATGGGTTAGGATACTGTGGATGGGTAATAGCTGTGGGATGGGTTAGGATAGCAGTGGGATGATAAACCTCCAGTGCAAGACTAGTGGGACTGTATGGTCCACCCTCCCAGGTGCCACACCTATGGCCCTTTATTATCAATAACGATATAATCAATCATCCACACATGTCAACATAAACACAACTCTTTATTAAATGCTGTTCATTGTAGGCCAACCAAAAATACATGGCACAATTCATCTGTGTGATGAGACAGGCTGAAGGAAGCATCCATTAAGCATCTACCATCCTGTTCTTGCCACTCCACTGCTCCAGCTGGGAGTTGCACCAGTGTTTCAGGAGGTTGCGCTGCTTCTTCGTTCACATGAGGCTCTCTGGGCCTTGCACATCCTCAGTGTTGATCAGGTTTTGCCCTTGCTCCATTCCCAGGCTCATGTCCCATTGCCTTGTTGGAGTCCACAAGCCTGTTCTACAAGACTGGGTAGCGGGTGCGCATGAGATTGTGCAGGATGCAGCAAGCTGCCACGATCCTCTCATGTCTCTGGGCTATGCTGCATGGTGGTGAGAAGTACTGTGGAACCTGTGGCCAAGATGCCAAAGGAGTTTCCACCACCCGTCTTGCCCTGAACAGCCTGTAGTTGAAGATCCTCTCTTCACGGGTGAGGTATTTGGAGGTGTAGGGCTTCATGAGGTAGGTTGTGAGGGAGAGGCGTAATCCCCACGATGAAGTAGGGAATCTTGCGTGTCGTTGGGAAGCGGGTCTGGATTGTGGGAAGCCCACCATGAGGTTTGCCTTCCAGCCCCTCCTTGAGGTGACTGGCGTTGTATACCTGGGCATCTGAAGATGAGCCGTTGCCTGAAGCATCAATGTACATGAACTTGTAGTCAGCATCAACCATGGCGAAGAGA
Source organism: Laticauda laticaudata (assembly GCA_004320025.1). Classification (NCBI taxonomy): domain Eukaryota; kingdom Metazoa; phylum Chordata; class Lepidosauria; order Squamata; family Elapidae; genus Laticauda; species Laticauda laticaudata. The sequence continues at coordinate 16,739 of BHFT01051706.1, forward strand.
GATGATGCTGAAGAAGCCCTTGTAGTTCTGATAAGTGGACCCCGACTTGGCTGGAGCTTTGCAGGCCACGTGCTTGCCATCTATGGCTCAACGGTGTGGGGGAAGTTCACTTCTGATACCACTGCTCTGCAACTTTCTTCACCTTCTTCAGTGGAGGGCACTGGAGGAGCTCCTCCTTGTATTCTTCGATGAATGGCCTGCACACTTCTCTGACCACAATGCTGATGGTGTTTGTGTGCACCTCCAGCCTTACTGCATGCTTTTGTAGGTGGTTCCTGAGGCAGGTGGTGCAGGGTCAGTGCCACCTTTGAGCCCAGGTTCCAGGCTGGGCCGGAAATTGGTGTTTGTCTTGGTCACCCTGGGTCTCAGCCGCTGCACAAGTTTGTCAAACATGGCTGGAGGCATCCTCATGAAGTTCTGGACGCCCGAGTGTCTTCGCTCCTGAATCCACCATCAGCTTGTTGTACAGGTCCATACTCTGCTCTTCTGGCGAACCCATTCGGACCCAGACTCTTTTGGCTGCCTCTTTTTTCTTCTCGCAGTAGAGTTCAAGAGCCTGCAAATGGCTTTGCACTGTTGCAGAACGATGTGGCTGGCCGAAGGACTTTGTCACAATCCACGGTGGACGTGACTGGATGCTGTGGAAGAGGAAGAGCCAGATGAAGGCTGCAGAGGTCTGCACCGCTGGGCTGCTGTTCTGAAAGTGAGATGCAGATGAGTTGCTCCCCCTTTTATAGAAATATAGGTTTTTCGGCTAGGCATCCTCTTGGCATCCTCTAGACATCTTAATATCCGAGATAGGTCCCCTTGCGAACGTTTTTTCCATTTTAAAACGCTTTGTTTCCGTGCTGACTCACTAGGCATCTGTTCTGCATCGTTCTGCATCTGTTCGCGCTCTCCCTGCATCCGAGCGATGCGAGTTGTGCGGATGCGACGGAAGCCTAGCGGATATAGCATAGAGATGTGTAACGGATGCAGAACGGATGCCTAGCGGATTGCGTAGCGGATGCATACGGACGAACTGGATACATTTTCCGCAGAAAAGTTTTGAGCAACCAAAACTTTTGGAGCGGACTGAAACGTCAATAAACGGATGCTGGACGGATAGAGAGGAAGCCAAACGGAGGCAGTGAGTACATCGCGTTTTCGAAAGGATGGCAAGCTTTTTTGTCCATTTTACATCCTCTTTGCATCTGTTGGTTCAGAGCCATGATGGCACAGTGATTAGAATGCAGTATTCAATCCTGGCCAGCTCAAGGTTGATTCAGCCTTCCATCCTTCCGAGGTCAGTAAAATGAAGACCCAGATTGTTTGGGGGCAACATACTGACACTGTAAACCGCTCAGACAATGCTGCAAAGCAGGGATTCCCCAACCCCCAGGCCATGTCCCACTCCTGGGCCATGAGCTGTTCAGAGCCAGGCCACCCAAAGCAGTGGACAAGCGTGAAGGTGTGCACCCCCCACTTGTGTGAACAGCGGGCGAGTGTGTGCACACCACTCGTGCAAATAAAGTTGTGTGGACCAGTGTTCTTGCCTGCCACTCATGCAGACCCATCCCCTCTCTTCCCCCCCCATCAGTCCAAAAAGTCAGAAAGGTTGAGCAACTCTGATGAACTACTGCATGTTACACCAGTATAACCAGCTCTTACAATCTCATACTCTTACAATGGTTGGATTTTGGCATAAAATTGGACCGATTCATCAATGTAAAGTTCATCCAGCATGCTATACAAATTGATCATTATTTTAACATATTGGATGTTAAGTGCCATCATGCCTTTTTTTATCATTGAGCTATCCCATTTTCTATGAGTCATATTTTGTTCATCCAGATTTAGAATTTAGCATGTTGCTTCCACCAAGCTCCTGGGAGTTCCGACTGGCTTTTCTAATGGAATCCTAACTTTCCAGTACTGCCAGTCCCAAGAAATCTGGCCCATTTCAGACCCGATAATTCTGCTTTACAACAATGCAAATGTTCATGGGCACAATAGGGGTAGATACTTGCTGAGGTTATTATTCAAGACCTGTTCACTTAAGCAAACTTTTCAAGATCAGAATGGTCCATCATTTCTGCAATTCTCACACACAAAGCTGAGACAATACTATGCCAGGAACAGAAGACAGGGGCCAAAAACAACAGGATGCACTTTTATGTTTGATTTTATGTAACACCATCCATGGACTTTTATAGAAACATCATTCAATTCCCAGTTCCTTCTCCCCGATTTATAGTCGGTAATTATAAAATGGGACTGCTATTAATCCAGCCTTCTTGATTCCTATCCCATGCTCATTTCTTCCCAATCCAGTAGAAATTCAAATACAGCCAGACAAATGCAACAAGGTGATTTGCATCTATCCCAGCCTCCATTATTTGCTCACTTTATGTGGGGAGCCCTGTATAAGTTTCCTTGGTGCTTGGCTTAAAACAAAAATAATATTGGCACAGCCCTGCCTTTATTTTTCACAAGAAGGCACATTGGTATGCAGCTGGAGTCAACTCTCCCAGAGTCTTCGGCGTCTTCATTTCATTTCAGAGACCGTCAGGCAGGTTCATCGGTTTTAAATAAGACATTTCCAGTACTCCTATCTGTCTGCTGCTGCTGTTGCTTCTACTTTTTCTTTCCCAGTATTGCACTGGGGATGAGCATTTGGCTGTTGCAAAGTTTCCCCTTCCCATAATTTGGTCATCTCCTCAAAGGCCTCCACTACAATTTCCATTGTCCTGAAAAAGCCAGCTGCCATGTTGCCCATCAGGCCAGAAGACACAATGAAATATCTTTAATTTTGGTTCTGCAACCCAACAAGATAGACACAGACTTCAGAGAGTAATTAGGATTGCAAAAAAACCAGTTACTATCAACCTGCCCTCCATTGAGGACCTGTATACTGCACAAGTCAAAAAGAAGGCTGTGAAAATATCTACAGACCCCTCACATCCCGGGCACAAACTGTTTCAACTCCTTCCTTCAAAATGATGCTATAGAGCACTGCACACCAGAACAACTAGACACAAGGCCAGCTTTCCCCCAAATGCCATTACTCTGCTAAACAAGTAATTCCCTCAACACTGTCCAACTATTTACAAAATCTGCACTACTATTACTGTTAATCTTCTGATCACTCCTTTATCACCCATCCCCTCCCATTTGTGACTGTATGACTGTAACTTTGTCACTTTTATCCTTGTGATTTATATTTATTGTTTCCTAGTATCATTTGATTGCATATTGTACCCTATGACTGTTATTAAGTGTTGTATCTTATGATTCTTGATGAATGTGTCTTTTATTTTATGTACACTGAGGGCATTTGCACCAAGACAAATTCCTTGTGTGTCCAATCACATTTGACCAATGAAGAATTCTATTCTATTCTATTTCACAATACATAGACAGACTTAACCAATGCTTCAATTGGGAAAATGTAACCATCCTAGATCAAGTCAATTCCAAAAACTGCAAGGAATTTCTAGAAGCCTGGCTTGCTGACAAATTAGCCATCAATAGACACATAAAAAATAATGGCGACAATTTGCCTTAATGATCTTAAAGTGGCAGTCAACATAGAATAAGGTATACCTCAAGGTGATACAATATCACCTATCCTTTTCTCAGCTTGCCCTGAAGAATTATTTCACAAGCTAGACTAGGTAAAAGATGAAGTACAAATCAATGGCACCTATTTAAATCACTTAAGATTTGCAGATAGTGTTGTTCTCATATCACAAGATCCAAAAGAGCTACAAACACACATACAAGAGCTGTACAAAGCAGGGAAACCATTTGGCTCAGAAATAAGCTTGAAAAGAGCCAAGTTATATTTGATAAATTCACTAAAGAAAGAAAGATTTTATATCTTGAGAAGAACTAGTCATAATAGATCACTACATACACCTTGGCCAATAGATCTAAATGGAAGATGATACAGTAAAGGAAGTAGATCAGTGTGTTAAATGTGGTTGGCAGACATTTGGCAAGCTAAGCATAATTTTCAAGAAAAATCTCCCCCTATGCTTGAAGAGAAAGGTTTTCAATCAGTGTCTACTACCTGCTCTAATATATGCCAGAGAAACATGGACACTAGCTGTCAGGATTCTGGCAGTTATCCCAATTAAATCATGAGCCTTGTGCCAAACTTCCAAAACTACAAAGAATTTATCGGAAGTTAATATGTCAGCATGACCTGGATGTAGCAAACACTGAGACACATGACTCATTGTCATCCTTGATCCTGTTTTTTCCCCATTCCTCTGAGTGTATCATAATTCATATTCCCCAAAGAAACATGTCCATAGCCAAGAATCATCAATCATGTTCTCCAATTGGATTTTTGCACAGCAGAAACTTCAGTCGCCTAGTTACAATCTCTGGAAAAATATGAATGGATTGCACTTTCAATTCCAAACTGCTACACTGCTCTTTCACACTCCTTCCCCCCCCCCCTCACTTTCTGTTGGCAACTATAAAATGGGCATAGAAACGTTTTATGAGTTGACACTAACCTCACAATCAATCCAAAGGCTACGAGTGTCACAAAGAGCCATGGAAAGATACATGCTTGGCATTACAACACAAGATAGAAAGACCCGTACACTGGATTAGGGAAGAAACAAAAATATAAGATATAATAAAGGGAGTAAAAGAACTGAAATGGAAACAGGCTGGTCACATAGCAAGAAGAACTGAGGGCAGCTGGACCATGCAATGGATCCCACTTGATTAAAAAAGCAACCACGAAAGAGACCCAAAACAAGATGGATCAACCACATCAGCAAGTATTGTGGGTGCAATTGGCAAAAGAAAGCTCAGGACCGTATGGGTTGGAAACATGCAGAAGAGACCTTCATCCTGCAGCAGACAGACAGTGGCTAAAATGATGATGATGATGATGATACACATAGACATTAACAACATCTACAGACAATGCAAAAGAGACAATCAACCAGCTAAAAGGAGAACAAAAGATCCAAGCACCTCTCCACCAGCAATAACCACCCAGATCAGGATAGCTTAACTCCAAGACTTACATCAAACCAACAGTCAAGTAAACAATATCCCAGTCAAAAGAAGCCAACAGTCATCAGCCCAACCAAAGAACCTCTAAGACCAACCCCGCTAGCACTGGCAGGGCAAATCACTGGAATATAAACTGAGAGCAAACTACACTGCTTAACTAGCATTGATGCTGTTACCTAGTTGGGTAATAAAACATCTGCAAGGGAGCAAGCAAGCTCAGAGAGCACCAAGGACCCCATGTGTTTGCCCTTCCATAGCCAGTGTCTCTGCAACAGCAACAAAAGTTGTGTTCATCTCACAGTCCATACACTGCTGGCTTTTGGCTGCTGCGGAGCATGAAAGACCTTTAAAACAAGGGTCTTCCAACTTGGCCAGTTTAAGACTTGTGGACTTTAACTTCCAGAATTCCCAAGCTAACATGACTGGAGGAGGAATTCTGGGAGTTGCAGTCCACAAGTCTTAAAGTTGTCAAGTTTGCAGACCCCTGCTTTAAAAATTCTTATTAAAAAAGTTCCACTCTTTTTCTGAAGAGGGCAAGAGAGAAGGGTGGCAGGCTGGCTGGGATGGCTGTTGAGGTGGAGTGAGAAACAGAGCAAGTGGCTACATATTAAATTAACCCAAACAAGATGCAACTGCGGAAATCATAGGATTTGCGTTTGAAAAACTCCCTGTTCTCCTTGGAGGGGAGCAGAACAGTTCGCCCTATGTTTGCATAACTAGAACTACTCCAGTCTCCATCCATCTGTGTATACAAGGGGAATGGGTGTGAGCAGCTGTTTCTGCCCATCTTCCCTCAATAGACTTACAGTGCAAGCGTATAGAAGCTTTTTTGTTGAGCCATGGAATAGATGGGGCCTTTTTTTAAAAAACAACTCTATAATGGGGATCATCCAGCTTTAAAAAAAAACCTATTCACAGCAACTGCACATGCACACACAAACCTCTGTATTTGAGACTGAGCCTCATGGATATTTCCTCTGAACAAATGGATGGATTGTGTCTTTAGATTACATGCTATTGGACATAAAAGAAATTCAAGAGGTAGCTCATGAGATTGTCACAGGCTAGCTATTTTCACATGGAACACCAGGCTATGTTCCAATGCAAGGGTCTCCAACCTTGGCCACTTTAAGCCTGGTGGACTTCTACTCCCAGAATTCCCCATTCAACTATGTCTGTTGGTTGTTATTTTCCCCTCCTACTCCCTAGAGTGGAGAGATTGCAGAGGAAGGGATGACAAGAGAGTAAGCAGGCATAGAGAGTTGAAGTCTTAGTGAAGCTAGCTGGGGAATTCTGGGAGTTGAAGTCCACCAGGCTTAAAGTGGCCAAGGTTGGAGACCTCTGTTCCAGTGGGACCAGATTGCTTGGGGTTCAATACATTGTGGGAACCTTGCCATGGTCTAAGAAGGAACAGGCGGAAGATCATTAAAGAGAGGTCCAACTGACAACTAAAGAGAAGTTTTCTAACAGTGAGAATAATTAATCAGTGGAATGGCTTGCCTCCGAAGTCGAGAATGCTCCATCACTGGAGGTTTTCAAGAAGAATTGGATGCCATTTGTCTGGAATGGTATAGGCCTTCTGCTTGAGCAGGAAGTTTGGACCTCCAAGATCCCTTCCAATCCTATTACTCTAAGCTCTATGGTCTTAGTTCAATGTGTGAAATAGGTAATCATATTAAATATAATGTTTGCTAGTCTTGTTTTTATGTCAGTTTCCTGAATTTGGACTCTAAGGCTCTGACTGATTTCCTTGGAGTATCTCTCCTATTGTTTAGAGTTTATCTCTGATTTATGCCTACCTTCTGATTGAGTATTCAATTAACAATGAAGTTAGTTAGCTCCCCTCACTTACTAAAGATGCAACAGGACATTTTCTCCCTTGACCCAATTGGCACCAGAATATAATTTTCCCAATGGCCTTGATGGCTGTTAGGACACTGGGAAAGCTATATTTCCTCTAGTAGCAGAAAAATGATTAGCTTCAGATTCTGGAGAGATATAAAGGAAAACATGCACACTTCAGTAATGTAAAATGAAAGGAAAAAGAGCAGCTGAGCCAAGGAGAGAAATTCCAGGAGAACGTTCATTTCAGAGCAAGTGCTGTCCTTTGGCAAATTTTAGGAATGACATTTAGAGAAATATATTACAGCTGAAATCCCATTGGCTGTAATAAGCAGGCCACAACTAGTCTGATGCCTGAACATCACAAGCGTCCACCTTCTACTTGTATACTTCCATGGAAAAGCATCTAAAAACAGAATAAGAGAGTTGGAAGGGACCTCAGAGAAATTCTAGTCCTACCCAATTCCCAGGCAGGAAACCCTGTACCATTGTCAGACAAATGGTTGACTGATTTCTTCTTAAAAACCTCCAATAGTAGAATACCCACAACATCTGGAGGCATGAAATGGCCAGAGAAATATTTCTAGTAATGCTAAATATGTATAAATTATATGCTGACTGAACAATTTGTACAAATTGCTACTCTTTGGTTTAAGACTGGGTGAAGGATGGCCAGGAAGGGTGTGACTTTATCTAAAACTTGATAAATGTGATGTCTTTCAAGGCTCACACAAGAGCTAAAGTTGCCATAAAAATCAAGGAGTGGGAAAAGTGTCTGCAAAATGAGAGATGCAGAGAGGTGTGAAATTTCTACAACAAAGGGGTCTTAGAAAGAGCACCCAGGGGCAGGGCACTTTGGGATCCACCCAAACCACAGCCGGGACTGGGGAAGCAGACAGAAGCTTCTTTCTGAAGCAGAAAACCTTCGTGTTTGTCTCTCTGTTAAGCTATGAAAAAGTTATGTTGGGTTTTAATTCTAGGTGTGGCCATTTCAAGCCATTTCATTCATCTGTGGTCTTGTTTAAATGCAGATGTGACTCATTCAGCTCTTTACTCACTAGAAAATAATTTATTCTTTTAAAAAAAGCTGAAATGAGAAGGTTGTTCCATCTACTTTCAGCCTTGTACAAAATGGTTTTCTTAGCATCTCTATGAGTGATTTGACATAACAATGGCCATCTTGTTTTTAGAAATGGTGAAGTTCTCCAAGATACTCTGCTCCAATCTGGATACTCCCAGATAGATAAACTTCATCTCCCATAATTCTCAGCCATTTTGGGAAGCGTTAAAAGATTCTGGAGTTAAATTCTCCAGAAACTCTACACATTCAGAGGCATCCTAGTTAAGAAAGACTAATCAGGAGAAAAGGTTTCAGCCTCGTTCAAGGCAACAAAGATAACAAATTAACAAAGTTATAAATAAACATAGTTTGAAGTATCAGAATTTTTAGAGCTCAGTGCTTTCATTAACAACTCAATTAGTTTGGAATTTTTGTGTTTCTAAGAGTGTACTTATTCCATGTTAGTTATGGAAAGGTTTGTGATATTGTAATTAATAATTCAAATATCAGAGTTATAGAGTTCAGTGATTCATGGTTCTCTGTATAGTTCCTTTGTAGCAAGGGCACGAAATCAACTATTTTAATGATTAACTTACATCGCCTTGAAACTTTTGTGTTTGTGTTGTTTGAATAAGAACATACTCATTCAATGTTAGTTATGGAAAGATTGATGATATTGTACTGAAATGATATTCACATTGATTGGTATAGCTGTGTTTTTATTGTGTGCTTTCTATAATGACTGAGTTGCTGCTGTTTTTAAATTATTATTGCCTTTAACATTGTTATTTTGCTTGTAATCATGTTCCTAACTGCTTAGAAGCTGAAATAAAATGGAACAAAATGAATGGAAGTAGGGTTGATTTAATTAATTTTTTTTAAAGAAGGTCTAATGAACATTTGCAAAAAACAAAAGAATGTGCAATTAACACAATTCAAATGTGAAGGCAACATATTCACAGCTAGGAAAAATTCTCAGGACTTAGTTAATTTTTTTTAAATGTCTCTCTTTTGCATATTTCCCTTTAAGAAACAGAATGCAAGAGAAAACTCCTTGGGCAGATTTGGCTTCCTCAAGGTGCAACTTAATTTATTAAGTTAACCTGGTGAGACTGGTGGCATTTTTCAGAGCAGTGCTTCATTCTGTGCACTGTCTTTTTTATCTCCATCCCTCCCTTTTTTCTTCTGCAATTAAGTAGTTGACAGACCAGTAAAGAAGGACTTCCCTAAAATAATTGAGGCACTTGATGTTCTTTTCCTCCATGACCCAGAACAAATAGCTGTAAAGTTTCTCAGTTTTGACTTTTGTCTTTCTTTATTCTCTAACAGCTTGATTGATTCCAAAAAAATACCCAGTGGAGAATAACAGCAAAACATAAGGGGTTTTTTTTTCAGTGTTCTCTTCTCCCCACCCACCTACCCCCCCTCCAAAAAAAGAACAAGCTTAATCCAAAGTAATTATTTATTTGCTGGGTCCATGGATAGAAAGAGGCAGGGCTTGCTGGAATACACAGAATTCAGCAGACCTGCACAAATATTGATTTGCTAAGTGGGACATAGTACATCAGCATTTGTAGCAGCCTTTGGAGAACACCACTAAACCTGTTTCTTGAATAACTCCTTCTTCTGGGTTTGTGCAATGCATCAAACTGTAAATTAATCTACTGAGCTGGAGGTTTTCTATAAAGGTGAAGAAACCAAGTTTAAATCTGGCTAAACAGGCTATATCACTATGAATGAACAAATTATCTGATTTTGCTCTACTGTGCTGCAAAATATACAGAAGGTAGTTTTCATGCATTTATCCTATCACAATATATAACCAAAATGGGCCATCTCACCACGGGACAATTCAACAAAGAGAAACATTAATTTCCACAGAACCGTGGCCTATAATAATAAAATAAAGAAAATCAACCCAGAAATACAAGAGTTACAATCATTTCAATGAAAATGTGGTCATCAATAGAAAAGTAACTGAATGAAATGATTAATACAGTGTGGAATTATCCAATGGGAAGTTGGCTGTGGCAAGCTGGTCGCAATGAGTTAACCATGGTGAGTTGTCCTAGACCTAGACCCACACATAGCAGGAGAGCAGTACATTCAGTTTGACATTCCAGCGATGGACATATGTTGATTAGTGGTTGACTATGTGCCATCAATTAGATATTGAATCTTAGCAGACATATAGATAGATCTTCTCCAGGATGTTGCCCTAATCTGGCCCTTCCAGGCTTCCAATGGGGTACCTATCCATCTTGTGACTAGTTGGCTTCTTCCTCGTTTTCATTCCATCTTTCTCAGCACTATAGAACAGAGCCTAGAGAGCTAGATCTTTCTATAATGCATCCTGGTTTGATTAATTTGGGCTTGGTCATTTGTGCTGGATTAAACTGAGAATTAGTTTATTCTGTAATCCATTTGTTCATTTTCCCACTGCGGTGGCGGAGTGGTTAGAATGCAGTACTGCAGGCTACTTCTACTGACCTCCATCTGCTTGCAATTGGGCAGTTTGAATCTCACCAGATTCAAGGTTGACGCAGCTTTCCATACTTCCGAGGTCAGTAAAATGAGGACCCAGACTATTGTAGGAAAGATGCTGACTCTGTAAACTGCTTAGAGAGGGCTGTAAAAGCACTATAAAGCAGTATATAACTCTAAGTGTTCCTGCTATTGCTATCAAGAAACAAATTGTGGTGGATATAGCAGGCTAGATAGACAGTAAAAAAAAACCTTTGTGGTAAAATGTTTGAAAAATTTCATTTGTCCTTGGAAAGATTCCATGAAATTGCTCCTATCTTCTCCCTCTTTCATTTCCCATATGACCAGAACTAAATTGGAGAATTTTGAAAGATGATTTCTGCATCTTTTTTTGGGCCTTCCTAGGAATCCAATAATATATGACTTGGTATATTAAGTACACTTTATTGTCTGGCTCAACATGACCCATATTCTATTCTCCACTTATGCTCTTAAGCCAATTCTACTTTAATATCAACTTATGCCTCATTAGATATCTGGATATGAAGCCAGCTGAGCTCCTGCATTTCAGAGTATTCAGTTTTTATAGTGAAATTTCAATTCACTGAAGAATTGCTGCAAGTATAGTTTGTGCCATGCCTAAGCCAATTTCCTTGTTCAGATACATCGGAAAACTATGCTTTAATAAACCTTAGCAGCAATAGGCAGCTGCTAATTAGGAGGTGAGAATGTCCAGTTTCTAGCTGTGACTAAACACCAATTTTGAACAACTCCAGCTGGTCTGTAAGGGATGTGGAAATTCTAGCTCATCAACATCTAGAAGTCTGGACATTGACACCTCTTCATTTAAAGTCTGTATTGACTGTAATAGGCAGCACATCCAAAATATTGAAATGCAGATTATTTTCCTTCCTTGCCAGCTAGAGAAGGTGAAATCCTAAACATGTCATTGTATAAAATATTGCTGTCTGTCTATATGCTTGATATGGACTGCAAAATTGTCCTTAGTTATTGTTATGTTCATCAGTACCAAAAATACTAATTCATTATCCTCTGCATTTCAGGAAAAGCATGACCACTTTACTACTAGCATTTGTGTGTTTGCATGTCATCGCTGCAGCAGCCACCTCTGTGGAAGTTTTAGGTATGTCACACCTGGGGCTCATCTTTTCTATGAATCGTAAACAAAACAGAAGCAATTCAGTGCCTTTTCTGGGAAGTAATTGACAATGCTCTTGCAGTTTGTAAAAGTACTAGAATGCTGCTGCTTCGTCTACATCAGGGGTGTCAAACTTGATTTGATTGAGAGTTGTGTTTGGTTGTGTTTGACCGCGGGGGTCAGAGGGGCATGGCTGGGGTGGGTGTAGCCAGAATGGGTGTGGCCAGCTTGACATCACTCATAAAGGCTTCATTTTTGGCTGCAACAGCCTCCTGCAGCCCTCTGCCAGTGAAAATGAAGCCTCCCTGGGCTCCATTTTTGCTGGCAGAAGGCTGCAGGAAGCTGTCATGGCTGAAAATGCAGCCCTCCCAAGCTCCGTTTTTACTGACAGAGGCACCCTGGGCCAGCCCTTCACTGTTTCCAGGGCAGCCGTGCAGGCCCGATCAATGCACCCCTTGGGCCAGATCTGGCTCACAGGTTTTGAGTTTGAAACCCCTGTTCTACATTCAAATTTATCAGAGTTTTCATCTTGTGATATTGAACCGCTTCTAAAGCAAAAAGGAATGTCATATCACTGTCTACATGACGGTAACTTGCAATCTCCATCATCCTATACTATTAAGCATATTGGTCAAGTTTATGGAAGTTGTGGCTCTTATTGTACATCCAGAAGACTTCATGTCCTCTGCCCTTGTCTTAAGGAACTCTCCACATTTTAGAGATGTATACACTTACAGCTAAAATGACCATGGCAGAAACTACAGAAGAAGGATAAAATATAGTAGAGAAACAACAAGCGAAATAACAATAAGTGGGCTCAATCCCCAAATGCTCTACAAAAGAGCTCTGTTTTAAGTTTTTTGCAGAAGGCCATTAGAGAGAGAGAAAGCCAAACTAATGTCAACCAGGAGGCCATTCCAAAGGGGCGGCACTGCCACAAAGAAGCGACTTCCCAGAATTGAGGAACCACAATCCCTTACACCTCCTGGAAGTGAGGAACCACAAAGCTGCTTCTTCTGGAATAATTGTGCAGTTCCAGCTGATTCTAACAGGAGAAAGCAGCCTTGGAAGCAACCAAGTGCCAAGCCATAGAGGGTTATATTGATTGAAACCAGTACTTTAAATTGAACTTAGAAGCTTATTGGCAACTCGTGTAGGGTTGTTGTACATGCATAATGTTCTCTCAATGACACAAATTAGTGAGTACACACAGGCTGCTGCAATCTGGACCCTCTGCAGCTTCCAAGTAGGTTTTTAAACAGTCCCATGTACAGCATACAAGAGAAGGCTAGTAAGCTAATGGGAAGGGCATGAGCCATTTTCGTGAAATTCTTTTTATCCAAGTAGGGCCATTGTTAGTGTACCACCAAAGCCAAGCAAAGCCTCCATGGCCATGGACTTCACCTTCTCTTTGAGAAGAAGTCCAAGAGGACCCTTAAGTTGAAGGCCTGCTTCTTCATGGGTAGGAGTTTCCCACTAAAAAAACAACAGTGGAGCAATCAAAGAGCTTTGGTGGACAATAATAATTCTGTATTGCTTGGATTTATTTATTTATTTGATTTATTTGATTTGTCAATTGCTTACAGGATAATAGGTATAAGTATAAACATAGTTATGAATAAATGGTACATATAAGAAAATAAAAGAAACAATAGGACAGGGGCGGTAGGCACTTTGGTGTGCTTATGTATGCCCCCTACAGACCTCTTAGGAAAGGAGTGAGGTCAACAGCAGACAGTCTAAGTCTAAGTAGGAACAGGCTCAGTCTAACAACTGAGCCTGTTCCTACTGTTCAGACTTCTGTTTTTCCTGCTGTAATACAATAGACTTTTGATGGCCTTTCCAGCACTATGAAATCACATAGTGACAGCTGGTGCTCCATTCAAAATCCAAGAAAGAAATACTTAAGACTCCATTAATTAGAGAAAATATATCTTTTCTGGAAATCAAGTGGTAGCAACAAAAGAATTCTGAATATGAGAAAATGGGCGCGTAAATCACATATACAAAGTGATGGCAACGTTCCCACCCCCAATAGTTCAATTGGCTCATCCAATTAAAAGTTGTGTATATCATCATGTGGGCATCTCCAGGTGGTGATGAGGCCTCTGTCCATTGACCTTGACATATTTTGATAAAGAGTTGCAGCTGTGCATAGCATAGGATGGAAGCCTAAGCAAGAACCTTCCCCCCAACTTATACAGTTCTGTTTTGTAACACCTCCAGCTCACTTCCCATGACCATATCCCCCCTCCTCCTCTCGTTACTTATGACAGCTGAAAGATGCAATGCAAAGGAAGAAAATCTTGAAGGCTGACATTCGGCCCTCCTGCAAAAGAGGTATTAGTCCTATAAAAGATAAAAATAGAAGGCAACGGAAAATATACATGTAACACCATAATACTATTTTTTAGCATTTATCAGGATATTTAGTACAAAATGCATTGATAAGCTTAGGAGCTCTAATATCCTTCTCATTCACCCATTCAGACTGGGAAGGAGGAAAATGTTCCAAACAATCAAATATTGGAGTCAATCCCTTTGTTTTCAAGAATCCAAAATTTCTTTATCTTCAAAATGTTCTTCCATGGGGAAAGGATTCTGCCTGTTCAACAACAAGGATGATTCTGTGGTACTGATATTTCACCCTTCTTTTCTTCTTTTCTTTTGGGGATTAGTAGATCACAGCGGCACACTCAGTGTGAGCATACCTTTACGTTCTCCTCTGCGGGTTCCCCTGGGAAGAACGTTGACCATTCCCTGCTACTTTATTGACACTTTGGGGCCAGTCACCACAGCTCCCAACACTCCACCAGTGTCCCCAAGAATCAAATGGAGTAAACTATCAGAAGACAAAGAAGTTGTTCTTCTAGTGGCCATGGATGGGCAGGTACGGGTCAACACTGCCTACCAGGAGTCTATCTCTCTACCCAATTATCCTTCCATACCAACTGATGCTACTTTGGAAATCAAGACACTCCAGTCCAATGACACTGGTATCTACCGATGTGAAGTCATTCATGGTATCGAGGATAGCCAGGACATGGTGGAGGTGAAAGTTAAAGGTGAGAAAGCAAATCTTCTTTATTGCTTTGGAATCAAGTTTTGATTGGGGGAATGCTACAAATTTCTCCTCCATTTTTATGAGGGGTCCTTAGTGTTCTCTGAGCTTGGTTGTTTCCATGAGTGCTAGCACTGATAACATTACCTAATTTGGGTATTGAAACATCTGCAAGAAATCCCCCAAGCTCAGAGAGCACCAAGGACCTCTCATTTCAACCCTGAGATACAAATATTCTTCTTTATTGGTACTTCCATTTTTATTTTTATTGGTCTTCATTTCTTTTGATGAAAGAGTATATGTTTAATTATGATCCAGAAGGCTAAATTGAATGTCAGAAAGTATGAACTAGTGTCACTTAGATTGCTCTGAAAGAACAACTAAAATTTTGGAAGTTATATGGCAGTTACAGTATGTGTTATAATAAAAGAACTAGAGATGAGCTTTAGAAAAAAAATGTACAATATTCTCTGATCCAGCATAATAAAATATTCTGCTAAGTAGCCTGAATGAATAGGTGGGAATAAGATGAGGTAGTACCGAGAACAATGAGTCATTCAGAGATCTAAGAATGATCAAGAAGAGTGACTGGGGGATATCTGCATTGAGCGTGTTTACATTGAAATCATATTCATTTGAATGTGTGACAAAGAAGCAAATATAAATCTAAAAGCATTACTAATATATTGTTGATGATGAAGGTTAAAAGGTTATAGCTTTTGTTTGGCAAGATTCTGTCTATTGGATATAAGGATCAGTTTCAATTAGATTCACTATCTCATCTCTTGGCTTGAGCCTGACATCAATCTTACCAAATTAAAATATAATCTAAGCTGCTCGATATATCCTGAAAGATTTTAGAGTGTCATCACCGTGAAGCTCTTTCCCCTCCTGCTTCCATCTTGGGATTGCCTCAGTGGCGCAATGGTTAGAGTGCAGTACTGCAAGCTATTTCTGCCGCAGCCAGCTGCCTACAATTTGGCAGATCGAATCCCACCAGGCTCAAGATTGACTCAGCCTTCCATCCTTCCAAGGTGGGTAAAATGAGGAGCCAAATTGTTGGGGACAAGAGGCTGACTCTGTAAACCACTTAGAAAGGGCTGTAAAGCACTATAAAGGGATGTATAAATCTACGTGCTATTGTTATTCACATTCCCTTGATCTGGCTCTCTATCTGGGATTGTCTGTTTTGGCAAAAGCCACCCTCTCTGCTGCTGCAAGTGCACAGTCTATCACAATGATATCGATGAGTCCAAAAGGGATTAGTACAACTACACCATATGCACAAACAAAGGATAAAGTGACTACTTTCAGTATAAATGGCATGTACTTTCACTGGATTTCACTTCCTTTGGCTTGTGAGGTCACCATGCCCTTTGGGTGATATGATTTCATTGAGTGAAATATTGGTGAAATATTCATGCTTTTTTGTGGGGTGTTAAGTGTCAAACTTGATGTGCGAAATGAAGATCACATTTTTTTCCATTGGAAGACAGGAAGGCTAAGAAGTCAGTCATTTGACCATATTTGCCTGAAAATGGTTTTAGATTTTGTCCTTGACCTCTATGGATATGAATGGTTCAATTACAAGTACACATCATACAAAGATTGGCTAGTTTGGGGGGAACTAGCATCTTGTAAACACTAAACCATTTTTTAAAGCTAGGCATGAAAATGTTGCACCAATCCAGAAGTTGGATTAGTTCAATAGCCAAGTGAAACATGTTGTGTGAACTGAACCAATGTCTTTTCCAGGAATTGTGTTCCATTATAGAGCCATCTCTACCCGCTACACATTAAATTTTGAGAAAGCAAAACAGGCATGCATCCAGAACAGTGCAGTTATTGCAACTCCTGAGCAGCTCCAGGCTGCCTATGATGATGGCTTTGACCAATGTGACGCTGGTTGGTTGTCTGATCAAACAGTCAGGTAAGCAATTGCCAGGGGGGGCGGGTTATACCATTTCCTCCAACACATCTGTCAGGAACGAAGAATTGGGACCACACACTAAGTTCCAGTTAAGATGATGTTTTGCTCATGTCTATATACAAGAATCTAGTCAACACTCATCACTAAACTGGAACAAGAGTCAGTGGAATTCAAAAGGTATTGGATTTAAACCATTTGTGGGAATGAGAATGTAATGAC
The DNA here is from genome assembly GCA_004320025.1 of Laticauda laticaudata. NCBI lineage: Eukaryota > Metazoa > Chordata > Lepidosauria > Squamata > Elapidae > Laticauda > Laticauda laticaudata. Next base: position 33,516 of record BHFT01051706.1, read on the forward strand.
TCTAGAGGATGTGGTGGCTCAGTGGCGAAGTTGCTGAGCTTATCAATCAGAAAGGTCAGCAGTTCGGTGGCTCAAATCCCTAGCATCGCGTAACCAAGTGAGCTTCCATTACTTGTCCCAGCTTCTGCCAACCTAGCAGTTCAAAAGCATGTAAAAATGCAAGTAGAAAAATAGAGACCACTTTGGTGGGAAGGAAACAGCATTCCGTGCACCTTCGGCATTCAGTCATGCCAGCCACATGACCATGGAGACATCTTGAGGCAGTTCTGGCTCTTTGGTTGTGTAATGGAGATGAGCACTGCCCCCTAGAGCCAGAAACGACTAGCACGTATGCGTGAGGGGAACCTTTATCTTTACCTTTAATGACTCTAGACTGATTCTTGATTCCCCCACCTGGCTCTTCCTGCTCATCTCCTACACCATCTAGGTAAACTAGAATACATTTCTGTGTTCCCCAGCCAGGGTGGTCAGTATGGGGAAGCCTGGCTCTATGCAAACACAGGTTAGAGAATAATCATGGTGAAATATTAAGTGGTGCTGTAGGTCAGCAATTAGAGAAAGGCTGGTAAATTATGTGTCTTGGCTATCTCTCCTGTCCATTTGATGAGAACTGAAGGCTTTATAGCAGGTGAGAAGTCAGGTTTCTCTCTCCACAGAATTCCAGAAAAAAAAAATTAGCCAGAAAAAAAAATTAAGCATGGTGCACTGCCTATAGATCTTCAGGTGTCACTGAACTACTTCTCCCACCATCCCTCACAAATTGGCTTGCTTGCTGGGAGTTGTAGTTAAGTGACTTCCAGAAGGTTAAGTTTTGTATAACTGTGCTGCAAGGCAGAGATGGGCAACTTGAGGCCTCATCCCTGAGTTTTAAAGCTCCAGAATCCGGTCATCATGGTTTCCTAACAGTTAAAGGTAGGAAACTCATTGAGCTACATTAAAAGCCCTACAAGAATCTTAACCAAGTTGGAAAAAAATCCAAAACAACTGAACAGAACAGAATAACCAAGTTGGAAGAAACCTTGGAGGACTTCTAGTCCACCCCTCTGCTCAGGCAGGAAACCTTATACCATTTCAGACAAATTGTTGTCCAATCTCTTCTTAAAAACTTCCATTGTTGGAGCATTCACAACTTCTGGAGGCAAATTGTTCTACTGATTAATTGTTCTGTCAGGAAATTTCTCCTTAGTTCTAAGTTGTTTCTCTCCTTGGTTAGTTTCCACCCATTGCTTCTTGTCCTGCCCTCAGGTGCTTTGGAGAATAGCTTGACTCCCTCTTCTTTGGGGCAGCCCCTGAGATATTGGAACACTGCTAACATGTCACCCTAGTGCTTCCTTTCATTAAACTAGACGTGCCCAACCATTTTAGCCTCTAGTCCCCTAATCATCTTTGTTGCTCTTCTCTGCACTTTTTCTAGTGTTTCAACTTCTTTTTTTATATCATGGCACCTGAAACTAAAAGTCTCTCTCTCTCTCAATTTTTTTTTAATCTAATCCTACCCACATGACTCAATCATTGTGGTCCTAGGCACTTTGACATGCTACATATAGTTTCTGGCAGTGAAAATGTCACCCATTCATAAGCTTGTCCTCTGACTGATTATCCCAATTCTTTCTGTTTCTCTGGAGAGCCAGAGAAAACAATCACAGCTTGTAATTCTGTGGTTTTTTTTAAAGAAAGAAACATTACTATCAGAGCTTGGAACAAGAGTTACCCTAAGGGAGAAATCTCTTACTTTTATGAGCAAAAAATTATGGGATGGACAATTTAAAGAAAGAAAATGAAGCATGAAAAGAGTGAGAAGCCAGAAAACTGAATGATGGAACTCATTTGTCCACAAAGTGAAGGTTCTCCATATTAGTTTTCCAATTAACATAAAAGCTATCGTTCCAAATGCTCCCTCAGTCTCAATTATCTTTTTGATTTTTCTAGAAATTATTTATATCCCAGAATATACTATTTCCTTTCTCTGTGCTCTCCCCATGAAAATAAATTTTGCTCTCCCTAACTCTTTTATTAAATTAGGTACCCAATGCATCATCCTCGAGAAGGTTGTTATGGTGACAAGGATGAATTTCCTGGAGTGAGAACATATGGTGTTCGAGATACAGATGAGACATATGATGTCTATTGTTATGCACAGGAAATGGAAGGTAATGGTTTCTTTTTATACTCAACACACTTGTATTCTATTCTTCAGCTTAGAAGGCCTTAATGATAACTTGTGCAGGGTTTAAAACATAGCTCAATGATTTAAGCAGCAAAATAAACACATTGATTTGATGTGCTTTTAGATGCTTTTTAGAGTTTTAAGCTCTCAACCCAACTTATACAAAGATTATTAAATGGGAGTTCTTGTCCTCTAAAATACTGGGGATATCCGCAACACTCAGGAAGGATACTGTGGATATTTTAATCAGCACAATTAAAGGCAACATCAAAAAAAGGAAATGTTCAAGGTAAATCAATGTGAGGACCATGTGAAGCAGTTGCAGAGCAGCTCTTAAGATCAACCACTTTGATCCACCATCAAAGCAAAGATTCATCTTGTTCTTCTTTGTTCATTCCCCTTATCCATCTACAGATACCCATTCAAGAGTTCCATAGAATCAAGAGTTCCACAGAATCTCTTGAATTTGAAACTAGAGTCACAGCTAGATAATAATGATATCAAAACATGATTTCTAGATGACTTATCCAAAGAGCAATATGGTTTGCCTCCAGAAGTTGTCAATGTTCCAACACTGGAAGTTTTCAAGAAGAGATTGGACAACCATTTGTCTGAAATGGTAGAGGGTTTCCTGCCTGAGCAAGGAATTGGATTAGAAGACCTCCATGGTTCTTTTCAATTCTATTATTCTGTTCTGGGTTTTTTTTGGAGGGGGAGGGAGGACAGGGAATTTTTTGAAGGAACTGACCTCCCTTTTCTGAATTCTGAAATTATTTTGGAAAATGAGCTGCCCCTAACATTAAATGAAATGCTCTTTAATAAGTGTTTGAGATCTGTTGGTATCAACTAGATATTACAAGTAAATTTGTTCTGTAATAATTGCACCATCAATAGCAACCGTATTCAGAACATTTTATAGATTTATCAAGACTCTTATTTTCTTACTTTTTAAAATCCTGTACTCAAGAATCTCAAAACAGCGGATTTGGTAACCTGCTTCTAGTTTAATCCTCTCAGCAACCCATGGAGATAAATTATGCTGAGACAAAAATTGGCCAAAATTGTAGGGGGTGGCTGGTGGGCTTTATAGTTTAATATTCTGGATTCATCTTTAGGACTGAATGAAAAAGTTGAGCTTGCAGGTAGCAAACTTGGGAAGGAGGGAGCAATTTGCAGACTATCCCCAGGGAGACATAATTCTCTTCTACGATGTAGCATCTGAGCAGTTAATGAAAATGTATTATAAGTGAAAGAAGGAACAAACTGAGGACAGAAAATCTTAAGAGAAAATGATAGAGGATACCTGTTATTCTTTTCAACTGGATCCAATAGGGAATAACCTCAATCGTTATCCACATTTTTCATTGTGGCCATGACTGATAAAATGGGTGGGGTTGTCTTAATAGGGGCTGAAATTTTTCCATGCTCCAGTTCTCAAGAAATCAAGAGTTCCAATTTCTATTAGGTTCCTTCTCAGAAATTTCTAAAGCCCATGTCCCACTGCACCAACGGATGCAAAGAGGATGTAAAATGGACAAAAAATCTTGCCATCCATTGGAAAACGCGATGCATCCGTTGTGTACTCCACTTGCATATGTGTTTCTTACTCTCTATCCGCTTCGAGCATGCCAGCCACTGCGATTCATCCGTGCAAAGAAGTTTTAGCTGCACAAAACTTTTTCACGGATGAACTTTCCGCTGCGATGACGATGTACACCATGACACATACGGCAAACAAATGTTCTACGTCCGTTGTCATCTGTTAAACATCCACTGTATCCTCTCGGCATTCGCTTCGGACATCCTCGCAACTCACATTCCACTGCAGCTGAAAAACCAGAAAGAGGAGGAAGCGAAAGGATACACGGAACGTCCACACAGCCGTTAGTAGCAATGAAATAGAAAGGATTGTAAGCGAGCATCACGTATATAAAGAATTAAAAAGACAAAACGTTTCTATACTGGGATGTATCTCGGCATATTTAGGATGTCAGAGTATTTTCTAGAGTATTGTGGAAGGACACCTAGTGGAAAACCGATATTTCCTATAAAAGGGGGAGGAATCATCTGGCATCTCAGTATCAGTCCAGCAGCCGTGTTTGTACAGCCTTTTCACCCTTGGCTTGCTCTTCCACATCATCCATTGTTCTCCACCATGGATCATAACACAGGTCCTTATGGTAGCGCCGATCCTTCAACACCAGAAACCAAAGGCCCTGTTCAGACTTGTTCACCTTTCTGCTGCAAGGAGAAGAAGGAGACGTCCAAGAGCTGTGTGGTCCAAACGATGGGATCGGAGAAAGAAGTGGAGTTTGAACTGTATGACAAAAGCTGATGGTGGAGCTTGAGGAAGGAAGACCTCGGTGATTCCAGCACTTATGAGGATGCCCACAGCGCATGTTTTGATGCAAATTGTAGAGCGTCTGAACCCAGGTTGACCAAACAGAGCACCCAAACTTCCTTCCCAAAACTGGACCCTGGACTGAAGTGGCACTGACTCTGCGCCACCTGGCCTCTGGAACCACAATACCAGAAACATTCAGTATGCCTGGTAGCGGTTGGCCACACAACAGCATCAGTAAAGTGGTCAGAGAAGTGTGCAGGCGATCATCGAAGAATACGTGGAGGAGCTCCTCCAGTGTCCCACCACTGAAGAAGGCTGGAGGAAAGTTGCAGAACAGTGGTAACAGAAATGGGAACTTTCCCCACATCGTTGGAGCCATAGATGGGAAAGCACCTGGCGCTTGCCAAGGCTCCAGCCAAACTCAGGGTCCTCTATTACCAACTACCAAGGGCTTCTTCAGTATCATCCTCTTTGCCATGTTGATGGCCTGACTACAAGTCCAATGTACATCGATGCTTCAGGCAACGGGTCAGGCTCAGATAGCCAGGTATAAGCAACACCAGTGACCTCAAGGATGGCTGGAATGCAAACCTCATCATGGGTTTTCCAGCATCCAGACCCCCACCCAATTGACACCACAAGATGTCCCTACTTCATCATGGCGTGATGACGGCCTTTCCCCTCAGAACCTACCTCATGAAGCCCACACTTCCAGAGCCTCACCCATGGAAGAGAGGATTCTTCAACTACAGGCTGTCCAGCAAGACAGGTTGGTGTGAGAATAGCCTTTGGCATTCCTAGCAACAGGTTCCAGGTTACTTACTCACCAGCATGCAGCCAGCCACCAGGGCACTGTTGAGGAACCACTGTGGAAGCCTTGCTGCATCTGCACAATCTCGATGCGCAACCCGCTACCCAGTGTTGCCAGAACAGGCTTGTCGACCGTCAACAACGGAATGGGACATGAGGCCTGGGAATGGAGCCAAGGACTAAAGCTGATAGACCACTGTGATTGTGCAAGGCCCCAGCCAGAGCCTTCACGTGAAAAGGGAAAGGAAGGCAGCAACCTCCTGAAAACCACTGGTGCAACTCCCCAGCTGGAGTAGCCAAGTCAGGATCATAGATGGTTAATGGGATGCTTCCTTGCAGCCTGTCTCATAACACTGATGAGATTGTGCCATGATGTTGAGTGCGGGCCTACAATGAACAGCCGAAAAACCAACAGAAGCATTGAATAAAGAGCTTTGTTCTTTTGAAATGTGTTGATCAACTGAATAAATTGTTAATTGATAAAAAAGGGCATAGTGTGGGCAGCTGGAGGGTGGGATCAAACAGTCCCACTATGCTATGCAACTGGAGGTTTATCTATCACACAGCTATGCCTGTCCCTAACCCACAACTATCCTTACCCATCCCACAACTATCCTACCTATTCCCACAAAGCTATCCTTGACCGTATCCCACAGCTATCCTACCCATCCCACAACTGATCTTTACCCATCCCCACAACTATCCTTACCCAACCCACAAACTATCCTTAGCCACCCCACAAGCATTGCAAAGGCTTACCATTTTTTTCAAATTTTCCACCAAACACTCATCAAGTAAAACATAAAATAACCAAGTGTGTGAAGCAAAAGTAACCTTTTATTATAACTGTCTTAAGTAAACTGTAGACCTTTATTAAAAAAAGCAAAATGAACCAAGTAAAGGTCTTCACAACATAAGTGAACAAGTAACAACTCAGTCTCTTGGCACTATTCTCAATCACTCTGAGTCATTTCCATGGTCTCAGCGTCAAGCGGCCAGGGAACTGTGGAGGTGGCTGTGGACTGGAGTGCTGTCTGAGGCACCATTGGGGTGCTTGGCCCCGAGAGACAACAGGGGATTGGTGTGTCAGGAAGCTCTCAGAGAGGCTGAACTCAGTCCCCGTGAAGTTAGCAGGGCCCTTCATCAAGGACCGGGGGAGCAGGCACAAGAACTGATGACCAGATTGTCTGTTTGACAGGCTTGGCTGTGGGGTTGGAGGAAGGAGGAGTGTAGTGGGCTATCTGGTCTGCTGCTGGGCGAGGTGAGGGCGCCTGCTGGCATATGCCGATAGAACCCTGGGCCTGGACTGAGAAGGGCGCCTCTGCTGTGGGAATCCTGTATCATACCTTTTGGTAGGTGAGAGGTTGGTGAAAGCCGTGAAGGCCTGTGACATTGCCTGGGGTGGAGGAGCAGTCCTGGGAGTGGCGTCGGAGCAGGTTCAGCTGGGCCTGCGAGGCGTGCGTTGCAGAAAGCGCAGTGATCCTCCCTTCCATGCACCTGTACTGGGGCTCAGGCATGTCCAATGAGGGATCTGGGTCACGTAGGTGAGGAAAAGGGCTTCCGTTTCGGAGGATGGTATGGTCCACTGTGACCAGCTGAGAGAGAAGATCTGTGCTGGTTTTTATTGTGTCCCTCATTCTCCAACAGGACAGTTGTGGCTCTGGGCCCTCCATTCTGCCTCTGGCCTCTGCTGCCTGCTTTCTGTGGAGGTGGAGCTGGGTGTGGTGTGGGTTGTCTCTGGTGGCTTGCCTGCTTCTTTCTCCATTTGTGACAGGGGATCCTCCACGTCCTCTGGCATGGGGAGTTTGCAGCTGTCAGGGGGGTCTCTGCCATGGCGGCCCTCTGAAGACACCTTGCCTGGACAGGGTAGCTGGCCTCCTGGCTTGGAAGAGACTGGCTATCTGCTGGCTGCTGAGGGAAGAAGAGTTGTCAGAGGGCTGCTCCTTTGGTGGCAGACCTCACCCTCCAGGAAACTGCCACTTGGGCCATGATTATATCCCCGGTCAGTGAGCTTGACAGCGGCCTGCCCAGATTTCTTCAGATGTCGCTTGCCATACCAGGTGTGCATGTGCTTCCACCATCCAAGGAGTAGGTCTGAAAGTGTACCCAGGCCTGCTCTGCCTTGTCTCTCCCAAGCTGCCTGCTTCTTCTTTGTGTCGCAATAGAGTCTGTGGCCCTTTCTCCAGAGTAATTTGTTTCTCCCTCAGCCATCTCCCCTCATGCTCCTCCAGGAAAGGTGTACTGTTTCCTTTCTCCCTTCTCCTTCCCTTGCCTTCTCCTTCCCTCTTGGCAGAGGGCTTTGAGCAGCAGGCCTTCAGGGGCTGGAGCAGGAGGCTTTGAGGCCTTGGGGCTGGTCCCACCAACAGCAGCAGCCAGGAGAAGCACCCAGTAGCACCAGCACCAGCAGCACCAGCAGGCAGAAAGAACCAGCAGCAGCAACACAGAGCACCAGCACCAGGCAGCAGAAGCACCAGGCAGCAACACCACCAGCACCACCACCAGCAGCGAGCAGCCAGAAGCAAAAGCACCAGCAGCTTCAGAGTCAGTGCCATGGGGGCTGGATGGTGTTAACTGTCCTCTTGCCAGGGCTGGCAGGAGTAGGCGCCACAGGGCTTTTCTCTTGGTCTTCCCTGACTGAACGAACCATGGTGATTTTGGAATGAGTGAATCTGTTGGCAAGCAACGGAATCTTCCCTGCGTGCGAGTGATGCTCCTGTTAGACCTCTCGTTAGCTCTTTTGTCACCAAATTGGGGTGGTCCCAGTTCTCCATTCCTACCTTTGGCCTTTTCTTCCCTGATCCTTTTGATGATCTGCGAGCTGATGGCGAATTCACGTCCTCCCGCGATTGCGCAGTGAACGCTTTGCATCCGCTAGCATCCGCTATGCATCCTAGTAGGTGTCCGTGATGCATCCGCGCAGGGGTCCGCGTAATTGCATCGCTTCCTGTCCGCTAGCGAGCTCCACTTTCACAATTCTCGGCCGCCAGAAGCGCCTTCGGATGTGTCCTGCTCCATCTGCTAGGCTGTCGCTGACGAACATCCGATTTAACATCGCCCGCTGACAGTACGTGAGGCCCCCGCCCATTCCTTTCGCGCTGACTTTTCGCATGTCTGGTTGTGCAAATTTGGGGGGCACTGTTGTTGGTGTGTGTATGGTCTTAACAGATGGAGCCACCCGTGAGAGTGTGTGGGTGCTCATCCGGGCTGTGTCCTTTTTGCATACGGTTGTGCATCCGTCGCGGCCAGTGGGAGCCTAGCCTAATCTGTTGGTCAGCCACCAATGTGTTGTTCCTGTTCGGACACTTCAGTCCCTGTACGTAAGCAAAGATGATGATGGAAAAAAATCTCATTGAAAAGTTCTGCTGTAGATGGAAGGGGCCACCATTGACAGCTAAATCGAGTTGCAATAGATGTTTTTTATTTTTATTATTAGTTTTAATTGTTTTTATTTTTATTATTTAATTTTTTTATTATTATTTTTAAT
>BHFT01051707.1:0-12467 GCA_004320025.1 Laticauda laticaudata
TCATGTGTTGGACTTGTGAGGAAGTGTGTTCCAGCTTTTTTACTGCATTTTTGTGTTCATCCAGGTGGGTACTTATTTTTCTATTGGTCTGCCAGGCGTTTGGTTCTAGCAATTTGTGTTTTGGCCACAGAGTTTATCTGTGCTGGGTGGTTGTGGGACTGGGCATTGAGGGAACAGTTGCTGTGCATTTTCTTCTGGTATATGGTGTGTCCTAGTGTGCCATCTGTTTTTTTGTAGATTAGTACATCTAGGAAAGATAGTTGTTTGTTTGTTTCTGTTTCCATGGTGAACTTGATTTCGGGGTGTGTGCTGTTTAGGTGTGTTAGGAAATTGTTTCTTTTCTTTTCTTTTCCATGGGGCCAAATCACAAATGTGTCATCGATGTAAGTGACTTCGACTCTTCTTTCTAACACAGATATATTTGAGAGTATTTCTCCCCTTCTAAATTAAATAATATGTTTCCCTTTTCCCCACACTTGACCTCTATTAATAATTCCAGAAATCACCAGCTGATGTTTTATCCATTTTCCACAAAAAGTCCTTGAAAAGTTTTGAGTTAAATTACTCTCTCTTCTAAGGAGCTGTTTCTCAAAAAATAATGTATTGTAATCCTAGTTTTAATTAACTTCAACCTCTTTGTGGTCAGGTTGTTGGAAGTCCAACTGAAAGTTAATTATGGATAGAACATCTGCTTAACAGAGTTCTAAATATATATGCATGTGCAAGTGAGAAAACAAATTAATACATTGGGTCAATGGGTGTCAAAGAAGACAATGTTCAGAATACACACTCATTACACGAAGAAAATAGAAGTTAAATTGTAAGTCAAGTTTAAAAATATTTATAGATTGTTTCCATATACTAACATGCACCTTTTGCTAAATTTCTATGAGCTTGATTAGAATCAATGAGAATGTTTTACAGAAAAGCGAGCTAATTCAGGACATTTCTGGAAATAACCTGTATGCCTTTTTAAAAAAAGTAAAATCAGTCCATTTGGTTTAAAATTCGGAAACTTTATCCCAGTTTTAAGCTGACCCACGAGTGCTTTGCACTAATGGGGGACTGTAGTAGTTGAAACCATAGAGAATGCAACATGCATACAAGGGTATCACAGAAGCAACAAAGTTTATTGTGTTATTATATGTTATAATATTATTTGCATGCAAAATGCTCTTTTTAGAATTATTTTTCCAGAGTTCTCTGTACACAGCCAAGAGGGGGAAAAACAGCAGAAGAAGAACCGAGAAAGAGTGAAGCAGAAATGAATGAGATCAGTATTATGTCTCTCATTTCAAGTTGTTCTTATTTGTTTGTCTCATTTATACCCCACCTTTATTATTTTATAAATAACTCAAGGTGGCAAACATATCCAGCACATCTTCCTCCCCTTATTTTCCCACACTACAACAACCTTGTGAAGTGAGTTGGGCTCAGAGAGAGAGATAGTGACTGGCCCAAAGTCACCCAGATGACTTACATGCCTAAGGCAAGACTTGAACTCATGGCCTCCTGCTTTCTAACTTGATACCTTCACCACTAGACCAGTCTGATTTTCTCTTTGGTTAGTATGCTATGCAATACATGGCGGGGGGGTTGTATTAAGGTATCCACCCACATTTTGGGAATCATGTTATGGCATTAGTATGTCATGATAAGGTCCATCCCAACACAAGGAGCACCATAATAATAAGACTGATCCCAAACATAGAAGATGGCAGCCATTCTCATGTCTTGATTACTTAAGTACTATTGCATTTTTCTCAGCCAGAAACTCATAGGAAGTTTCCTCAGAGGTTCCCAGAGGAACCAGGGTAATTTTTGTAAAGCTACATTGCCTCCACTTTTTTTTTTCCTAGGATGAGATTTATTCTCTCCACAGCAAAACCAGAATCCTTCTAGGTTTTAACATCCAGATGAGATTATGATGGACAACGTGAAAAAAATTAATTTTCTCACATTTAGGGTTAACTAGAAGACCCTTATAAACTTTTTTGCATAAAACAGAAAAAAGGGCATTTGTGCTTTTAATGATTAGAAAAATTGTATTAGATAAAAGAAAAAAGTGGGGGTTTTGGTCATCATAGAGAAAGAGATAATTTTGTGATTGTACTTATATATTTGCTGCAAAGGAAATCAGAAGCTTCTTTCTGCTTTTTTCCTTTTCAATTCTTTTCTCCTGCTTTCTTCTCTTCTCAATTCTTCTCTTCGCTTTTTTCAGTTTTTAACTTTCTTTACTGCTTCTGTTCTTTATTACTTTCTATTCTTTTTTATGTCTCTTGTAAAACTTTAATTTTTAAAAAATGTACAAAGAAAAGTGAAATTTTCTCTTATGTATTCAAATGCTTTACTACAATCACTGACCAGCATTTTATCCAATTTTTGTAGGAAGTTACATATATTTTTTATGCGTTGAAGTAATCAGTTCAATTAAGATTGTTATTGTTTCAATGCCAATTTCTCTCTCTCTTGGCAAATATAGTCTTAAAGCACAAATTGAACACATATATCAATACTCTTGGTTTCGATTATATTGTCAGTTATCATGGCAAGGCATTCTTAATAAGTTTTCAATAAAATTCTGGGGTTGTGTGAAGCATTGGAAAGAGGTTTCATAAAAGTTGGTAAGAAGAAAGTCTTCTTAAATATTAGAGCAACCAGTCATGTTGACACAGCTCCTGCCAATTTTTTTGCCCACTGTCTCCATGAGAGTTTATGCATGTATAACTGCTTCATTTCATTGTCAAATCCTAGCAGAAGAATCCTGACACACACGACCAGGCAAAATCTTTGGAGCAAGAGCAAGCCATTCAGAGGATGTAGCTCTTTAAGCCTTCAAACACATACTTTGCATACCAAATTCTTTCTAGATCCACCCTTTCAAATCTAATTCCCTAATTGATTCCTAATCACTGAGAAAAAATATTGAGCTCATAAATAGCAACACAGATAATGAAGAAAAGTGTCGATTCATTCTAACCTCTCCCCCCTTCCCCTTTCTCATTTTTCTCTCTCCTTAAAAATGTTGTTGAAGCCATATGTAATTTTCTGCCTTTAAAGTACACAAAACACTCCAAAAGTGTTAAGGAATTGGATAAGAACTTGCTTTCTTGCTCACCATAGTGAGGTCACTGCTAGAACTTTCTTTGGGTTCTGTTTACCCAGTTGAATTTTATCTCTATGGGAGAGAGAATTATCAGCTAAAACCACTAATGCTAGAAAAAAAAAGGTTAAGTGGAACTGAGCTTTCAGTGAAATTTTCAAGTAAGAGTAGAAGTTAAAAGGAACTATAGTTGAGTAAGTAAATTCTAAATATAAAGAATTGTATCAAGAATGATGGCAAATAGGTTGAGGGCTTCAAATTTGGACAAGTACAATACAAAATCACATACATTGAAATTCTTATGTTGGGTCAATGCATCCTAAATCAAATCTGAATCATCCTCATCATAAAAGTCCAGCGATTCAGCAAATTCATGAAACATAGAGCAACATTCAGTCTGAAAATGTCTGAAAAGTATATTTATCCTGGCTCTTCATGTAAAGAAAACTGGAGAGGCAAAAATGAAGTTGTTTGACTTTTACAGGCACTTAATAATTCTAATAGATTCTCCACACAAAGCATATGAGGGGAGGTGGGTGGCAGAGAATGATGTTGACAAAATATATTTTGCAGGATTATTTTAAAATCCAATTTTCCACCAGTTCTTACTTTAGGAACAGGAACAGCAAGAGTTTTGATTTGATGGGATTTGTAAGGATTCAGAATGAGATACTTACTTTAAAATGTTAGGTGTTAAAATATTTTCAGTTCTGGGAATAATCCCTTGAAGCTAATTGAACAGGAAAAAAAACATGAAAAATCCTTTACTCTTTAGTTTTTGTCCTTCTGAAATGGGCAGATGTCTTGCTTATGATGCTATCAGCCTTCAGATTATCTCAATTAAAAAAATGCAGGCTTCTTTCTTTCTTTCTTTCTTTCTTTCTTTCTTTCTTTCTTTCTTTCTTTCTTTCTTTCTTTCTTTCTGTGTGTCATCTTTCAGATCATGAAACGCCTACAGAAGAAATGTAAGCCAAGGATTGCCTTCAGATCCTCAAGGAACAGTTCTTTGGTGAAAAGAATGCAACAAAATAGATCCCAAAATCCAAAATGCACCATCTGTTTAGCAATGATCCAAGACCCAACTTACTTGAACCCTTGCAACCACCAATTCTGCTTCAAATGTATTCAGAAGTGGTCCAGAAGGAAAGTTATATGTCCATTGTGTAAGCAGCATTTCTATTCATTCTTTCACACTATACGGAGAAAAGATGCCTTTTGCGAATACATCCTGCCTTTGAAGGATGGCTTTTTTGCTCTTTCTGAAAGCAATGAAGACTATGCATCAGCCTCACCTCTTGACAATGGAATTGTGCATAATGAAATCAGTGGAACATTAACTCAAAGAGAAAAGGATATTTATCAGCTCATGAGACAGTTTGCAGTTACAGAGAAACCCAATGATGTTGATTTAATCAGCCTTGGAAAACTTAAAGCCCAAGCAGTAATTCAGTTTAGGAGAACTCTTTATCATGCAGGGATTCTAGTTCAAAATGCTCCAAATCCAGATTTCAGTCAAATACCTTCAACAGAATATTTTGGCAGAAATCCTCAATGTTTGGACAGACTGATCCCTTGGCTAAAACGAGAATTAAAAGTGCTGTTTGGAAACAAAAAATCAATGATTCATACTTTGCAGAATCTCATCCTAAGTAACCTTACTCATCATGATCTGGACAGCAAAGAATTTGAAGCTACTTTAGAGCCCCATCTGCACCATTTCACTGCTCATTTCCTGCACGAGTTCATTAGTTTTGTTCAATCCTCATTAAATCTGAAGAAGTACGACTGGTGTGCCTTGTATGAATGCCCTGCAATATTGAAAGAGACTGATCTTTTAACTTCTTCTCCATCTTCAGAAAATGAACATCTGCAACGTCCTGAAAAAAGTCAGATGCCCAAACCCAATGGTAGTTCAGATTATGGAAACCTAACATTCTTGCTTCCTGGTTCAGAGAAAGCTGTTCCTTCCATATATGCAACAGCAGATGATAAAAATCATTCAATGAATGAAGAAAATTATATGGATTTGTCCAACAAAGATAATGAAAAGGGGACAGCTACAGCCTATCGTATTATTAAAAATATACTGCTTAAGACACACTCAGAGGAAAAAGTACAGGTCCCTGGATCTCTCTCTCACTCCCACCTATTTCAAAGACAGAAAGAAAAGGAGGACATAACAGAAATAGATCCTGTTCGGCTTCTTAGGCCAACTGATATGGAAACAGGTAAGCATTCCCCTAATGAATTAGCATTTGTAGATGACGGTACCTTTAACATTTATCTCAAAAATTCTGCTAACACTATTACAGTGAAGAAATTGGGCAAAAAAGATATAACAAAATGTCAATCCTCTGAGGTTCCCATAAATAAATTAAAAGAATATTCACTGTCTCCCAAAAGAAGAAGTGTACATAAAAATAGTGGATCAAAGGGTAGCATAGAATGCAAATTTGAAGAACCATGTTCTCCTTCAAAAGAAAGATATGGGGGGAGAAACAAAGCCAAGTGTCTGCATGATGAGAAGAAATTTAGAAACTATTCCAGAGTCAAGAGACATAGACGAGATAAAAGAAAATCAAAGTCTAAAGAAGTAAGTCTGTTTCACAAGAGCCCTCTGCCTGTAAAAAAAAAAAACACTGAGGCTAGAAACACTCACAAGTCAAAATCACAGAACATTCATCACAAAAGAAAAACAAAGAACAAAGATTCTGAACATCTGGGAAGTGGAAGTTCTGGTGAACCCAACCAGAATGATCTTTGCACCAAAGTTAGGCATGAAGAATCACCATGCAGAAAGGGTAAGTCAGACATATTATGTGATCCCAATCCATCCACCAGCTCTGGGCAGAAGCCATATTTTTTTTCCAGAAAATAAAATCTTAGTCAATCAAAGACATCTAATCAAATACTGATAGCCAAATCAGGCTGATGCAGAAGTTTGGAGAGACCTAAACATAGGGTTGTTGTAGAATGACAGAAACAGTTTAATTTGATAAACTAGATAGTAAGTCAAAATATAAATTAATGCAATTGGAGGGTAATCTCTCAAATAATGGTGAAGATTTATCCACAGTTATACAAACAGCTAAGATTTTTAACATCAGTCTCAATTGAATTCAAAGACCAATATGAAGGCAAAGCAACAAATGAAATAGCCAAATCTTAATGAGCATGTTTTTAAATAATGGGAGGCTCCAGCTTGTCAAAGCAAGAGAACATCAGGGAACACAGGATAAGACAAAGAAAAGAAGTATTTGTCATTTCTAAGCATGACACTACATGTAGATCTTAAAAATAAAGATATTTGCATGTTATGCTCGTTTCATTTTTTTCTCATGATTTCTTTCAAAAATCATTTAAAGATTAGGGGCAGGTAGAAAATTGCCAACACACACACACACACACACACGAACTACAACAAAGATTCAGTTCCATCAAAGTTATCCCAAGCTAAGTGATAAATATCAGTTGAATTCTATCCATTTATGGGAGTGCTCTGAAAAGGACTTCTTGCAAAGCAGCATTTAGAAAGGGGTGCAGCTATTTACTTTCTTCACATATTCTGAACGCTCATATAACTATGGAGAAGGAGAATATACCATCCCGAAGATCCTATATGAATCTCTCCACAGGTCCTTTTCTCTGAGCAGAAAAGTACAAGCGGATAAAATGAGCAATGGATCAAGGATCAGGACCTAGAAGACGGAGGTGGAAATGTACAAACAGAATAACTTTGGACCAGTCATTCTTTCAAAGCCCAACTATTTTACTGTTTTATTGTTCTGAGCATAAACTGGTAGATGGAGTTCTGTATAAGTCACCTCAAAGACCTTGTAATGCCCCTCTCGGAATCTGATTTGGAGGGAGAGTCTGAACAGCTGACAGGGAGTGGGAGTGTGGTTCCATTGGCTGTGGAAAAAACTGGGGAAAGGCAGAGTCTGGCTCTGAGCGGGGGAGAGCAGGGGAGAGATAGAGCAAGGGAGAGAGAATTCAGAGGAAGACCCAGGCCCACCCCCTCTTCATCCTAGGGCACATAGGGAGGAATGGAAAAGGGAGCAACATAAGTTGTGTGATTTACTGGGGAGGAAAGGGCCCTGATTCCCTTAATTAGCTGCAGCTGGGAACACAGTGTTTAAAAAGGGAAGCTGCGCTCAGCAAGCTGTTGAGAGCAAATCGTGAATTTATCTGGTCTTGTCGTGGCTTATCTGTGTTCCTGGCGTCTTCCCGAGGGAGTTTTGCCGTGCTTTTAAGTCTGAAATTCCTTCTCTTGCCCTGTTTAATTAATTACTGCAGCTTGGTTTGTTTGGATTTTTAGTTACAGTTGTTTGGATTTTTAGTTACAGTGTACCTTATTTTGGATTGAATTTTCTCCAGTTAAAGACTGTTCCTGGGAAAGTTTTTCTCCAGCCGAAGGTAAACTGGACAATGGGGGCAAAGTTGGAGATAATAAAGGGACTCTTCTTGGTTATTTGACTGTGTTGACTTTGTGCCACACCTTGGGTCATCACAGAGTTGAAGAAAGAATCAAAGAAATCTAAGAAAGAAACATGTGGCTTCTAATTCGGGAGTTGAGTTTAGACATCACAGGATCACAGCTGGTGATCAAATAGAACATAATTTTGATATAAACTTATAAAAATGTAGTAGCTTACCACATCAAAAGCCACCTGTATCATGTTAAGTTCCCTAGACAGAGAAAAAGTTTTTACATAATTCAGCATAATGAAATAGGGATATCCTATTTCTAAATTATGTAAAAGCTTTCTCTCTCTTTTTGTCCTTCCCCCCATCTCTCTTTCACACACAGAGAGGCCAAATTAATAATTATACAGGTAGTTCTCAGTTAATGACCATAATCAGAACTGACAACTCTATTGCTAAGAGACACAATGGTGAAGCGAAGAAATATGACTGTGCTGACTTACAACAACAGTTCCTGTAGTTGTGGCTGTTAAATGAATTGTGCATTAACTGTAACATGACATGGCTACATAATGGTATGTAAGAAAAACCTTGAGAAATGTGACAAAGAAAATGCTACTTCGGAAACGATCAGATAAGAGAGGGTACAGCCTGCAGCTGCAAAACAGCTGGAGAAAAGGGCTCAGAAGATATCCTCCCTATCTTCTCAAGCTGTGAAAGGTTAGGATTAAGGTTAGGGATTTCAAGTATACCAGACCAAAAATAACGGACCAGGTGAGCTATTTCTACTTTATTTTAAGGCTGCATTAACAGAATCTTGCAAGGGCCCAAATTGTGCTTGCAAATTGGCAAGCATCTAAATTGCAATCACATAAATGTAGGGAGGCTGCAACATCTGCAACTACAAGAACAGTCCTAGTCTCTGTTCAGCTCCATTATAACACTGAATGAGTGGTCACCGAATGAGGATTGGCGTAAATTACAACAAACTATCTGTTAAATAAGGTTTATAAGGTTGCTTCTAGTAACTATTCAACTCAGACACAAATCACTCTAAGAAAAATTTGAGCAAACAAGCATATACACAGAAATAAAAACTCCCTTTTTTACAATCATATCAATATAACACCTGTTCAGCTGCTACATAGGATTGAACTCTCAACTTTCTAAGTGGAAGGCAAGCATCTTCACCATTAGGTCAACATGCCTCTCAAGTATATATACACAAATAAAAAAAATAACTGTACATTCCCCGCAAATGTTTTTCCCTGAGGAGGAGAAGGAGGTGAACCACCATCACTACTACCATCATCCCACTCCCCTCGTCTCCCCAGTATGAAAGTAAGAAGGGAGAAAGAGTAATATCAACTGAGAAGGGAAGGAAAGAGAAATATGTGGGACATAACTGGACCAAGATGATTAGAGTAAGAAGACAGGAAATGAAAAGAGAGAGGAAGAAATCCTATTTTAAATACTCCAGGTAAAGATCTCCTACCCTTGCAAAAAATAATGTTCAAGCTTATGTACAGATCGGGTGCAGCCATTTTGTTAACTTCTTTGTCCTCAGCAAATTCTATTTATGCTGGTTATCAATAGCTTTCTCCATCTCTCCATTCAATTCTCCTGAAAGAGAAAACCTCATCTTTTTTGGCTGGGTGACTGCAATTCATCACATTTCATGGAGCCAAATGTTTACATTTTATGAGGACTACAATGCTCAGAAAAGGAATAGTGAAATGTTACAAACCTTATACAGCTAAGCTCACTTATGACCTGTTGCTTAGCAACTGTTTGATGTTATGATGGCTCTCTCCAGAGCTGCTTACAACCTGCTTTTACAGTTCTGATGGCCACCCTTCCCCCCACAGTCATGCAATTGCATTTTGGATATTGTTATATGACCAAGATTTATGACATTTTTGGCTGGAAACCAACATTTGTTTCTGTTTTCTGGCCAAAAAAAATGCCCATTTAGTATAATGGTTTCATTTAATGACATGGCTGCTTCCAAAAAATCATAAAATCAGGCACAGTCACATGTTGACTCAATGACCAACATAACTTACAATTGTAATTTTGAACTCAGTAATGGTTGTAAATCAAGGACTACCTATAAGTGATAGAAATATATCATATATTGGATTTTCCCTGGAGTGGGTGGATGGGAAGGTTTATTTCTGAAAAGTTTTTTTCACAAGATCTACCATTAGCCTTGGTAGCCTTTTTAAAATTTCTTTAAAATTTCTGTTATTATTTTCCTGTATTGTCCTAAATTTCCTGTTGTCGATGATAAAACAACCAATGCACTGATATTCTAGCCAACATTTTCCATCCTTCACAATTTCTACTTACTGGGGAAAATTTCTGCTTACTGAAAAAAATGTTTGTCAATAAAAAATACTAACGAAGAAAAAAATAATCTTTTTTTTTTAGATTACCAAAAAGAAATATATTTTTCCTGAAATAAAATGTTGTATGAGACATTTCTAGTTATTTATTTTGAAATATCAGCTTTGCAAGGGATTTTAAACATTTATACAAAAATTCAGATGTTATGTCTTTACAACTGCATATTATATACCATATATACAGTATTTGTCCATGAAGTCATGGACAATTGTCAGATATATCGTTACTCATATCATGCTTTTTCTGGACAGTATTTATTTTAGATTCTAAATTCCATTCATCTAATATTCAGTCAAAAGAAGTTAAAAAACAGACCTAGGTGTCTATTGATAAGTAGTTCATATGGTGCATATAATGTACATTAGTGATTGGCTATTTATTTCAGAGCATTATCATCAAAGCAATCAATGTTTAATGACAGCACATTCAACTTTATTGCCTGTGTAATTCTGAGATAACAATAAGGAAATCAAATTAATTGCAGATCTTCTGCTGACTAAAATATTTTTTCATCAACTGTAATTAATTTAATAGCTACTATTCAATCTTAAAATTAAAGACTTATTTGTTGCACTCAATTTCACTTCTGAACAGTTTTAGCTTGAATAACCCAGGCTTTGACCCAGTTTTAGCTTGAATGACCCAAATTTGCATTAAACTTTTTTTTTTTAATGAATTATTCCAAATCTGTATTATAACTATCAAAAATTGTTCTCTTATTTGACATACACCCTCCCCAGCTAATCTGTGCCTTTCATTTGAGAATAAGTTTCTGGCATGACTTGAAATAACCAGTGCAAGTCTTATGGAAATACCTTCATATCTTCAGGACAATCCTTTGGAATCCAACATGGGATATACAGCATTCCCTCATTCATTTTTTCCAGTTGTGGACAAGTCTATGAGGTAGATTGGGCTGAACCAAAGTCACTGAGTATGATCACTACTTGAGAATAGACTTTTGTAACTAAGATGGGAAAACACTAATGTCAAGAAACAACAAATAGCAGTTGGGGCCACTTTGCTGTAATAACATTAGGGAGGAAGGAGGAAACACTGTCAGAACATTGAAATGTCATGATACTTTGTCCTGCTTCAGGTTTCAATCACACAAACTCCAACATGGTTGCTATGGAGATTAGTAATTTTACTTCAAGGTTAAAGAGATAACAAAAGAATGCAACCAGGACAAAGTCTCTGACAGGTGCTTGCTCAAATTATTTGCTGTTAACAGGACTGCATCTGAAGAATAGTCCAAATCCAATTTTGGATTCCAAAAGCCACATCAGGGTTGTCAACCTGTACCTTGTACCAACCTGTACCTTGTACCATCTCAGCTTGTACCATCACAGCATCATCACTTGACATATCACAACTTTTTTCTCCTTCACTAAACCAGGTGGGTGGCCAGCATGTGACCTGTGGGCTGTGAGTTTGACAGCCCTGGGTTAAAGGTTCAAGATTTTAAATACAATCAGGATTTTCAAGAGTGTCACACAAGACAAGACATGTTGATCCAGCAAAGAGAAGATGGATCAGAGCTGCTTTTTAAAGTTGCAGCCAGTTGTCAGTAATGAAGAGGTATACTCCTTTGTTTAGAAAGAAGCCACATAGATCAATGCTGCTCTGCTCTTCAATCTACTTTCTGGGTGTGGAGGTTGGGACACCTAATGTCATCAACCATCATCTAACTATTCCAACTATTCAGGTGGTGCCCATGTTTGATCAGCTTCATGTAATTCTTGGCCTGGTTCCTCCTGAAGCTTACATTCCACAGGTTCCACTGGGCAGCTTCTTCTGAATCCGAATCTTGAGCCTTGTCCCTCCCTTCTTTACATACTCCTTTGCAAGAGATTTCAGAACTGGGTATCAGTTGTTCCATAGGGTCCATTTTTGATTTTCCTCACCAGCCAATGCCTTATGCAAAGACCCAGGGGTATAGGGTTGGGAGGAGGCATGCAGATAATGGGTCCACATTACAAACAAGACTAGGACAGACTTTGGAGCAGAATTTGTAATTTCACCTCGCTTAAAATATGATGACCCAATGGAGTCAATTTTTAGCCCTCATGATCAGTGGGGTTTCCAGGTTATAGAAAAGATGGAATTTATTCTGAACAGACCAGGAGGAAAGCTGATCAGGCACTCTATTTAGGTCTAATCAGAATTATGTACTACAAACTTTAATGGAAATTATTCAAAAATAAATTACTTCCACAACTAGCAGATCATTAATAGTTTTGTTAGGGTTAGTTTTCACAAAGCCAACAATATAAACACAATTACTTGTTTTGTGCTGCTGCCTGAAGTCTCGGTAAACTGAAAATCTTTTTTTTTTAATTTTTATTGGTTTTTTATTGGTTTTAAGACAAACATAGACAAAACATAAAAACATCAAGCCATCTTCCATATGCATCCATACAGTGTGTTGGTTGGTTTACAAATTGTTTTGTACTTCCATTTCGTAGTCTTCAATTACAATTACATTATATATATTCTCATATTTTCAATCAAATATTAAATACATTAA
>BHFT01051709.1:0-15475 GCA_004320025.1 Laticauda laticaudata
CTGTAAGCCATAATCATCACAATTATGACAAATCACGGCTTGAACTATCTTGCTTTGCATGTAATAAGTCTATCTCACATATTAGTTTCACTTTTTAAGTTGCATTCCTGAAATAAATAAACTTTTGCACAATATTATAATTTTTCGAGTTCCACCTGTATATCGAACCTGATACCTTAATCACTACACCAAACTAGCTGTTGATAAAAGAGTGGGGGAGACCCAAATCAGAGAATAAACAATAATGGCTAAAGTAACTGAATATAATCATAATAGAAATTTAACTAAATTTAACGAAGAATGTTCTTTTATATACGAGTTATCATATGGCAAGGCAATTTATACATTTGTAATAAATTTGTAACACAGTTTCAAGGAAAAGTTTATAAATGAACTAAAAACTACAGATGAAATGAATGAAATAGATACGTAATAAGCAAAAATCTCTTTTTAAAAAGGAATGTTTAATGTTCAAAGCATAGCACAAATACATAAGTAGTGGTTCGTGGCTGGAAAAAAGGGGGGAAGGGAGGGATGAATTTGCTACCAATAGTTCCTCTTCATAATGTTTTTACTTATGTCTTGTTTTTTCCACTCTATTTTTATTTATTTGCACTCTATTTTTATCTATCTATCTATCTATCTATCTATCTATCTATCTATCTATCTATCTATCTATCTATCTATCTATCTAGTATTCCTTAATGTTTAAAGTTTATGCAATTAAAAAATAGAATTTCAAGGTTTATCTGGATTTTGTTTACTATTTTATTAAGCTGCCATTATAACCCAAATATTACTACTCTGGCTTTTTATTTCACTACCTGGTACCATATGCATAAGTCAAAACTCTGGATATGAGACATTAAGTAACGTGAAGCACAACACGTTTAACTCTGCTCCAATACATACTTGCAAGGAATACCTTATCTTGTAAACAGCAGAAGTCTTATTTGAAAAAAAAAAAAGAGCTTTGCTTAACAAGGGCAAATCTTCAGGCAACATCTCCTGGCGCTGGCAATGCAATGTAGAATGCCAGCTTGAGAATGTTTGCATATGATAGGTAATTATGATGGATGCTTTTGAACAGATTCTGTTTGTCAAGTTCCTTCCATGCTTATTGATCACAGCTAAAATCTGGTGCAGGGAAAGCACGAGGTTATTATCTATACAGTATTACCTAGCTCAATTTTTATTTGAATGCATACCTTTAGAGGTTCCTACTGTGTTGTTACTCAATCTGTTATGTAGAAAGAAATTTCTGTATTTGTTATAATAAGACAAAAAGGAACAATGTCTTAAGCCCCTGTCACATTGCACCAACGGATGGAAAGAGGATGTAAAATGGAGAAAAACACTTGTCAGCCGTTGATAAACACGATGTATCCGTTCTGTACTCACTGCCTCTGTTTTTCATCCTCTCTATCCATCCACCATCCGTCTATTGACGTTTCATCCGCTCAGAGGGTTTTGAGCTGCTCAAAACTTTTGCGCGGAAAATGTATCCAATGTGTCCGTCTGCATCTGCTAGGCATCCGTTCTGCATCGTTACGCATCCCGCTATATCCGCTAGGCATCCGCTGCGTCATCCGTGCAACTCCATCCTCCAGCGGTAATGGATGCGGGAGGAAGCGGAACGTGACGCCGAACAGATGCAGAACGGAATGCCTAGTGGATCAGAATGGATGCTAGTGGGATGGAGAACGGAAACAAGCATTTAAAATGAAAACACGTTCGCAGAGGGGACCTATCTGGATATTAAGGATGTCTGCAGGATGCCTAGAGGATGAAAAGGATCACGTTAGTGGAAAACCTATATTGTCTATAAAAAGGGGGAGCAACTCACCTGGATCTCACTTTCAGACCACAGTCCTGCAGTGCATGACCTCTGCAGCCTTCATCTGCTCTTTGCTCTTCCACAGCATCCAGTCATGCTCCACCGTGTGATCGTAACCAAAGTCCTTTTGCCGCCCACCATCCTTCTGCAACAGTGCGAAGACCATCATACATGGCCTCTCGTGAATCTACTACGGGAAGAAAAGAGGTGGCCAAGAAGCGTCTTGGGTACGAAGATGGATTTCCAGAACGAGCATGCAAGTACAGATCTGTACAACAAGCTGATGGTGGAGCTCAGGAACTAAGACAACTCGTGCATTTCCAGAACTTCATGAGATGCTCCAGTCCATGTTTATGAAGTTTGTGCAGCGGCTGACACCCAGGTTGACCAAGGCAAACACCAAACTGTCCGGCCAGCCTGGACCCTGGGCTCAAGGTCGGCATCTGACTCCGCCACTGGCCTCAGGGGACCACCTACAGAGCATGCAGTATGGCTGGAGGGGTGCCACACAGACACCATCAGCAGTTGTGGTCAGGAGAAGTGGTGCATGGCCATCATCAAGAATACTGGAGGCGCTCCTCCAGTGCCCCTCCACTGACGATAAGGCTGGAAGAAAGTTGCAGAGCATGGTATCAGAGGTGGAACCTTCCCACACACCGTTGGAAGCCATCGATGGCACATCACGTGGCTGGCAAAGCGGCCAGCCAAGGTCGCGGTCCACTTATTTCAACTACAAGGGCTCCTTCAGCATGCATCTCTTCGCCATGGTCATGCTGACTACAATTCATGTCCATCGAATGCTTCAGACAAGGTGTCACTGTTCAGATGCGCAGGTTATACAATGCCAGTCACCTCAAGAGGCGGCTGGAACGCCAGGTTCATCGTGGGCTTCCAGATCCAGCCCTTGCCCAACGACACGCAAGATGTGCCCTACTCTATCGTGGTGCATGACGCCTTCTCCTCGAACCTACCTCATGAAGCCCTTACACCTCCAAATGCCTCACCGTGAAGAGAGGATCTTCAACTGGACAGGCGTCCGAGGGCAAGGCAGGTGTGGAGAACGCCTTTTGGCATCCTGGCCAACTAGGTTCACGGTACTTCTCACCACCATGCAGCATCACGCCTAGAAGACCGTGAGGAGGATTTCGTGGAAGCTTGCTGCATCCTGCACAATCTCATGCACACCCGCTACCCAGTGTTGCAGAACAGGCTCTGTGGACCTCCAACAAGAGCAATGGCGCATGGAGCCCTTTGGGGGATGGAGGCAAGGGCAAAACCTGATAGACACTGAGGATGTGGAAGGCCCCAATCAGAGGCCTCACCATGAAGGGAGAAGGCAGCCGCAAACCTCCTGAGATAACTGGTTGCAAACTTCCCCAGCTGGAGCAGTTGGAGTGGCAAGACAGGATGATAGATGACTAATGGATCTTCCTTCAGCCTGTCTGCCTGACCATCGAAAATGAGATTGGCCATGTATGTGGGTGGGGCCTACAATGAACAGGGCATTTAATTAAAAGAGTGTGTTCATGTTGGACTGTGTGGATGAGATGTGATTACATTATTATTGATAGATAAAGGGCCATATGTGTGGCCACCTGGGGAGGTGGACCATATAGTCCAAATCTTGCCACTGGAGGTTTATCTATCCCACAGCTATATCGTTACCATCCAAAGGTATTCCCATGCCGGCATCCCACTGCTATCCTTACCCATCCCACAGCCTAATTAAAACACCACACCGGTATCCCTGCCATTCCCACTTGCTGTGCTTTAACCCATCGCCTCAACATGCAAAGCTTAAACATTTCTAGAAGTTTCCACCAAGACTTTGATTAAAAAAAAAGAATGAAGCAAGTGTGTGAATCAAAGATAGACTTTATACACAACAAGCTATAAAACAAACAAATGAGTCTCTGGCACTCCGTCTTGGTCGCTCAGTCTCAGGTGTGAAGGGTCCAGGTCTGTGGAGGTGGGCTGGTGCTGGAGTTGCGGTTGGTCTGAAGCGCCTTATTGGCGCGTGCTAGCATCAGCATCAGTCACCAGCAGAAGCACCACTCGCCATAAAGCAGCATCAATGCAGCTCCTTCCAGAAGCAGAGAATCAGCAGAAAGCGTCAGCCCCAGAAGAGCGAGCCCGTGCTAGCAGAAGCCCCCAGAGAACCAGTACGTGAGGGCAAGGGTAGGTGGGGATGGTGGCTTCCTGTCCCTCTTGCCAGGGCTGGCAGCAGTATGGCTGAGGCTTCTGTTCTTCCCCATGGTTTGTGGGATTGCTGGCTGGCAGGGAGGGCTGGCAGGAACCAAGGCTGGAAGGAAGGCAGGCCCCAAGGCTTGCAGGAAGGCTGCGAGTGAAAGGCTTGGCAGGAAGGCTGGCAGGAAGGCTGGCAGGGAAGGCTGGCAGGCAGGCAGCACCAAAGGCTGCAGGCAGGCATGAACCAAGGCTGGCGGAAGGGCAGGCAGCCAAGGCCTGGCAGGCAGGCAGGAACCAAGGCTTGCAGGAAGCGCAGGGCACCCAAGGGCCTTGGCACGGCAGGCATGAACCAAGGCTGGCAGGCAGGCAGACAGCAAGGCTGGCAGGGAGGCTGGCAGCAAGGCGGCATGCAAGGCTTCAGCAAGGCTTGTAGGCAGAGATCAGTGCCAGGGCAGGCAAGGCTGTCAATCCGTGCCGGCAGCAAGTCTTTCCCTGAATGGTGACCTGCTCCGAGCTGCTTTCCCTTATATCCGCGGGGCTTACGCGATGCATCCTCACCCGCTATGCGCAATTAACGCTAGGCATCCGTTGGCTTCTGCTGTGGCATCCGCTAGCGCCTTGCCGGCTCTGCATCGCTTTCATCCGCTGTGCATCACGCTCTCTGGCATCGCATGTATTCATTCCGCGTCCGCTTTGCTGAGGTCCCCACTCCATCCGCCTTTCCATCCGCTCGGCTTCCGCCTTCTGCCATCCGCTTTCCACTCCGCTCTGCGTCTTCCCCCATCCGTTCCTTTTCCGTGTTATATCCGCTCTGTTTATGCAAATTTTTGCCCCTCCTTTGAGAGCGGAATAAACAACGGATGGAACATTTTTTTCTCATCCGCTGTGTCCTTTTTACAAACGTTTTGCATCCGTTGGGCAGTGTGACAGGGCCTTTAGACTTGTTAAATAAGCTGGTGGCACCAATAATTAGGTATTGTTTAGGATATTTTGTCGATTGTCCTTCACCTTGCCTTATTTATACATTGTCTCTATCTTATTATATATAAGATAATCTTTTAAAATGTCAGCTCATGTTGTATGTAGGTAGCAGACAGATTCTTGATGTGAAACCAGAGATATTGGCTGCCAATCTTACTTCTACCTATCCTTCCCAGTAGAGTTCAAGTATAGCTAAAGCTTTAGTTGTTTGAGACCTAACTTGCTGCTACTAGTTCCAGAGGTGGTATTCAGCAGGTTCTGACCCATTCTGGAGAACCGGTAGTGGAAATATTAAGTAGTTCGGAGAACCAGCAAACACCACCTCTACTAGAGATTTTACAGTATTCTTCCCCTGCCACGCCCACCAAGCCACACTCACAGAACTGGTAGTAAAAAAAATTGAATCCCACCACTGACTAGTTCCATCAGAAGTGGTGACACAAAATTTTCAATAGCAGTCTTATTTTTTTTTTTTTGAGTTTTTTCCCCTGTGAGTTTTGAGAAGAATTTGTTTAATTACATGTATTTGCTTTTCTCAGCCGGCTGGGTTAAAAGCTGATTTAAAATTGCTGCGTTTTCAAACTGTTTGTGACTGGCAATGCCGAGGCGAGGTCTGGAAGAGTTATTGGGCTGGTCTCTGGAATCTGATCACAAATAGACTGAGAAGAAATTTCCTCACCTTTCAGAATTCTTGAAATCACTGTTCATGACCAAGTGATTAGATGTTCACTTTGTCACATGGCTCACGTTCCCTTCGTTGTGTGCAGAGGGTGGTTTTTTGTACCCGTTTGGCCTCATTCATAAATCAATTTTGCAATGGTTGAACAAGATAGTTCTCCTGGTATCAGCAAAAATAGTATCAGCAATGCTTGATATTTGGCTAGGTTTGTGGCAGGGATATAAGAAAGGAGTCGCTTCAGCTGTGGCCCTCTGTAGAGCACACAAACGTTATCATTTTCAAACAAGGAGCATGACTTGCTTGCACAATTTGGGCACTGTTGAGTAATAACTGTGGTTGTGTCATTTGAAAACTGACTTCCAGAGGCATGTCAAACTCTTCTTGAACATAACTCCTTTCTTTCTTTCTCTCTTCCTTCCTTCCTTCTTTCTCTTTCTTTTTTTTCTTTCTTTCTCTCTCTCTCTTCCTTCCTTCCTTCTTCTCTTTCCTTTCTTTCTTTCTTTCTTTCTTTCTTTCTTTCTTTCTTTCTCTCTCTCTCTCTTTCTCTCTCTCTCTCCCTCCCTCCCTCCCTTCTTTCTTTCTTTCTTTCTTTCTTTCTTTCTTTCTTTCTTTCTTTCCTTTCTTTCTTTCTTTCTTTTGTACAATCTTCCACAAGTTTATTTCATAAAAATTTAAAAGCCAAGCCTTTTTCTAATGCAGAGAATGGGTAATGTCCTTTAGGATATTTTGGATTGGAGAAAACATTGTCATACTGCTCAGCATGAAAATATAGCATTTTATTTTTGGTCAACACAAGGAGCTCAGCTTGGCATTTGAATTGCTTAGATGTCTTACATATGTGAAATTTATTGAGGGTTTATGTTGCTGAATAAATTGTATAACTCCTTGCTATTGCAAAGTTTATAAATGATACAGAGAAAAGTTTAGAATATTTAGGAAAGGATTTTGCTTCTGTACTGTGCTTCTGATGGAAATTTAAGTTTATAAAGACAGATAAACTTTCGAATGATGATGCTTGCATTATTATTTACAAGTAAGATTATATATTATATTTTTGGAATTTTTAGAACTCTCTTTCTGGGGACAAAAATGATAGTTGGTAATTTTGGGCAAATCTTGATGTTGACTAATGCATAGTTTGAATAGATTTGAGAGTGTGTGTCTTCTTCCTAAAAAAATACAGCAACAAAGAATAGAATTTTTAGGCTATTCACTTATTCTGGTTCTTTGTGATGAGTTTTTAAAAATAATTCAGTCATTTAAAAATGGTCACCTCCCACCCCTTATCATTATTTGAACTAATAGATTCCATTGTGCTCTAAATAAAGATTACATGGTGGGGCATATGGGAGAGTATCATGAGAAATGTAGAATGTATTAAATAATGCGGTTTCTTATTTATTCATTCATTTATCAAATTTATATGCTGCCCATCTCACCTGAGTGACTCTAAGTGATTTACATATAAAAGCCATACAGTCATAACAAGAAACATAGTTGAAAACAAAGTTTTTAATAGTTTTAATATTGATGGCTAGTCATTCATTGAAGACGGTTTGGTTTGCAGGACAACACTGAGCTTGCAGCAAAATTATTAAATTGTTACCCTCCAGATTTTTGTCTAACAGAAATTCCAAAATCAGCTGCATTAAGAGGCAGCCTGGTACTCTATTAACCCTAGTGCAACAGCATTGCACAGTACACTCTTTTCACCTATGAAGACAAAGAGAGAGAGAGAGAGGAAAAAAATGAATCAGAGTAGTCTTTGCTGCAGTCTTTTGTGTATATGTAAATTGGGCTGGGTCACATTAAATCATAGAGTTCAATATTTATTTATTTTTTGCAGGCCTGAGAGAGGATGTTTAAAAATGGTGTGTGAGGAAATTTAGCAATGTGTATGATCTCGACATATTCTTTGTTTGAAGTTCTCAAGAACACATTTTGTAAATAATCAAAAAGTGGCTTAAGTTTGTTTATATCAGCTAAACCATTTCATCCTTTGTACATGATGCTTGCATTCTTTTATTGACTTGAATAAGCCAATTATATAATCCTTGAATAATGTGGAGCAAGCATGCTCTGTGAATAAAAAGATCCTTTCCATGCAGCACATGGAATTTGCAATGTTAGCTATTGTCATCGCTTTCATATTTGTATTGCTCTGCATTCATTTGTGCACAGTCTCCTCAGATAAGTTGAGATTGCTTCTGCTTTTGAAGCAACCCACTTTGGTTTTTAACAAGTTTTATCCAACCATGATTGTCTATCTATCAGGAACATGCTCCAGAAGATGATTGTTGTACAGGCTATCTGCTCCAATTCCAGGTCACATTATGGGTCTGAAACCTATTAATATCTGGATGATATTTATAGTTGAAGAAAGCTGAAGGTAGAGGCTGTTTGTAAGATCTAATACAGAGAACCTAATCTATTTCTTCAACTCATGAGAAGCTCCAGGGATTAGCTCTTACTCAAATTTGTCTGGAAGGTTTATGGTAGCAAGTAGGTAAATCTAACTGTTCCTGACCAGGGGTGGGATACGACAGGGTTAACTACCAGTTTGGGATTTACGAGGTTCGGTGATTTATGATGTACTTTCCTGAAAGCTGCAAGCAGGAGCCTGTAAACTGTCATCAGCATGCTGCATGCAGAGAAGTAGCCTTTGAAACAGCCCTCTTTTCCTGCTTTTTTAACTGCAGCTGTGCCTCGTTCGGCAGCTGAAGTTGAAAAATCAGGAAATAAAGATCAGGTAAGAACCCAGGTGGGCGATGGGCAAAAACATCAGCAGACATAGAACCAGTTCTATGTCTGCTGCTCTTCAGAGCTACCAGTTCTACAGAGGTGGACAGAACCGGTAGAAACTCACCCCTGTTCCTGGCCATAAAAAGTATGAATGTGGTGAATATTCAGGGACTTTTAAAACTATTCACAACCGTGATCATGAATTAGAAGGCAGAGCTGAATTGCATTACCAAAAACTTGGTGATTAGGGAGAGAAATATGCCCATCTGGGTTCCAGGTTTGGAATCACTCATGGTCCCGGAGTAGAGATATGGTAGTTTTTGATTCAATTAATATCAACATATACTATTTCACAGATAATTGGATGTGAGGCCTTGCTTGGGTAACTGAATCTGAAAGCCAGTTGAGTTTACTACTTGCATGCTGATCCCATGATAACAAAAAAACTGCTACACTGAATATATAAATGGAACCAGTGGATATCTTAATAATTAAAAAGAAAAACAAATAAGGAACCAAAATATCTGAATAACTTTCCTATGTTGGATTTACAAAAGATATTTCTTAAAGCTTGGAAGAATTTTGTGAGAAAAAGACTAAATGAAACAAAATCAAATTCTAGGACATTATTTGAAGGGATGCTTGTTCATGTTTGCTAAAAGTAAACGGAAGGAATGTAAAATTAGTTTATTTGATCAAGGTTAAAATAGACATGTTATTTCAGGTAACCCTTAATGGACTTTTGCTGATGAGGACTGAAATGACTATGCTTTAAGAATCTGTTTATATTGTAGGTAAAAGGTAGCTACGGGAAGAAGAGATCATTTGTTGTATTTTAAAAGAAGATGATAAGTTCCTGAAATTACTTCTAATTGTGTTGAAGGGGGAAGTTATTTCTGTATATATTTCTTTTCTTTTTTTTTTCTACTATATTTTTTTCCTTATTTCTCTTCTTTTCTCCACTTTCTACTTTTTTATTCTTTTATTGTTTAGTTTGCATTTTTATTATGATGCTTAATAAAATTATTATTAAAAATAAAATCTATGAGGCATGAAAAATTAAAAATAAACCCTTGGAAATTCAAAATGGAAGGTGTTTGGCAGCCTGGCTTACCTTGCAGTATGGCGGTAAAGACTGCTTTGTCAAGTTGTCAGAGAAAGCTTGGCACCTTTTCCTCTCTTTTTCATAGAGCCTGGTTTTGCTTTGCATTTTCACACAATGATAAGTAGCATGTAAGTAACATGTAAGGACATCAATGTAAGTAACTTATTGTCAACCATCCCATTGGTAAATGCAGAAAAAGAAAGTCCTGGGACATTATTTACCAAGAGTTTAACTTGACTGATAATTCTACATAGGCACAGAAGTGCCTTTGAGCCAGAAACAGCATAGGTAAAACCTTCTTTTTCCACTGGACCTTCCTGCAGTTCATTGTCCACCAATCAGTTGTATTTGTTTTGTTTTGAGAACATTCTGAACAGCTTGGACTTTTCCCATTCTTTGATCTGGGGTATTTGGACTGTCCCAGGCCACTTCAGCTCACTTGAATTCCTCAATTCCCTCCCAAACCTCCCTTACATCCCAATACTTTCCCTCACCCCTCCCTGTTTCTGTTGTCTGGTTGCGAGTAGGGGTATGCAGCGAGTCAGCCATGACAATTACGTTGTTTTTCTTTTGTGTGGAGTGGAAGTGAAGGGGTTTTGCTTGGGGCAGGGCAGCCATTCTTTGTTGTTTGTCCTCAGTTTGAAGATGACAGCAATCTTCTTCCAGACATGTTTGCAAGACTGAGAAAGGGACACAGCAGTGCAGTGAAAATGCCCTTTGGCGATTAATCTCCTTCCTGTGGATTGGTAATAATGATCACCTATGCACTTGGGGCATTTAAAGAAGCTGCTACAGGACTTTACTCAATACTTTTCAGGACAGTATATGGTTTCAGTGGCGCATAGTACAATACCAAACCTTGTAATTATGTCTAAATAGCTATCTGTTCTGAATACTAATTTTCCTGCTGGGCCTCTATTCTGCTGACAATTTTTTCCATAGAGTGTATATCAAATAAAATTTAAAAGTGTGCTACAGATACCCTTGAAATGAACAGGGCCTAACACTGGACCGAACAATGCAATAGATTCATGGAAACAATATAAATGTGTCTTTAATGAACTTTAAAAGGACCAATTTTTTAAAAATGCTGTTTTTATCATGGCATAGGACAATGTTTGAATCAGAGGTGGTATTCAGCAGGTTCTGACCAGTTCTGGAGAACCGTTAGCGGAAATTTTGAGTAGTTCGGAGAACCGGCAAATACCCCCTCTGACTGGAGATTTTACAGTGTCCTTCCCCTGCACGCCCACCAAGCCATGCCCACAGAACCGGTAGTAAAAAAAATTGACTCCCACCACTGGTTTGAATTCTTCAGGCAGTGGTCTGTGTTGGTTCAACTCAAGATTATAGAGAATATGCCCTGTTTACATTAGCAAGGTATGTTCTTGGTGTATGATATATTGAAATCCCTCCATTTGAAAGGTATGATTGTAGATTCTTCTAGACCCAGTTTGGAATAACTGTCTACATGTAACACCACCTGTATATCATCTATTAACATTAGGTTGGTTTGGAAAAATGCAAACAAGGCTTCCAAGCTTTTATCCAAGCCTTTTTTCAGGATTATTGCAACACAGTGCAATCGTGGGGAATTAGTCTATAATTCATGTAACAAATTCTAAAAGTTGTGACCAGCCACAATTTAAACCCGACAGCCTGCTTCTTGATTGCTGGGTCAAAGGGATCGATGCCATTATTTGACACAAGAGCTCAGGCTATGCATGGTCAGATGTGTGGGAAATGGTAAGCATCTTTTTAGCACTTAGCAAAGGTGTTGAAATACAAAGCTTTAAGGCAAAACTGACTCTTCATTAATATAGGGCAGGTATTTGATATCTGATATCTGGCCACTGCTGTCCGTGGGTGCTGTTGAAAGACAGAGGGAGCTGGATTTCTCCAACAAACATTCATCAAGTTTCCTATTTTCTCCCACTAACAGCCGATAATGTTAATGGTGATCAAATATCACCAAACATTTTGGGAAGACATAAAAGGAATTAAAATAAAGACAGTCCTCAACTGATGACCACAATTGAGCCCAAAATTTAAGTTGTTACATGAGAAATTTGTTTCGTGAGTTTGCCCCATTTTACATCTATTTCTTGTCACATTTGTTAAACGAAGCACTGCAGCTGTTAAATCACCGCAATACAGTTGTTAAGTTAATCTGGTTTTCCCATTAACTTTGCTCGTCAGAAGGATGCAAAAAGGGATCACATGGCTTCAGGACAATGCAACCATCATAAATGTGAGTCAGTTGTCAGCACCCGAATATAAATCACATAACCATGGGGATGCTTCAACGGTCATAAGTGTGAAAAAATGAGTCACTTTTTAAAGAGCTGTTGTAACTTCATCTGATGAACTGTTGTAAATTGAGGCATACCTGGATGTATATGTGCTCTTTATGAAACATGCAAGTGAAGAAAAATAAAAGTCTTCTGCACCAGTTTTCGAACAAGTCAACCCATATATCCTTGACTCACTGGGAAAGTGTCTATTTCAATGGTTGCCAATCAGTGGGCCAGGGACCACTGGTGGTCCACAAGAAAATTTTGGTGGTCTGCAGAGAAATATCACCCTCAAAGCACCCCCCAAAGCAATTAATCCAGGCTGCACGGGAACATAAGGCTGTGCGACCCACATGGCTCATGAGAACAGAAGGTTTGCATTGCTTGCATTGCAAACAACACGAGGTAGTGAGGGGAGGGGGGGAACTTGCCCCACTCGACCCACATGCCCCACCTAGCCACCAGGCTGCTTCTTTCTGCTTCTTTTTTCTTCTGCTTTTGGCTTCATGCAAGGAAAGCAGCAAAAGTCTTTCTTTCTCTCCCCCAAACTCCACCAGAAATGAGTTTTTGGGACCCTGCAAGGCATGCTGCTCCAAGAGGCTGAGCCAGCACAAACACTCATTTCTGGCAGAGTTTGGGGGAGAGACAGAAAGATTTCTGCTGCTTCTGCTGCTTTCCTTGCGTGCAGCCAAAAGTCTCTCTCTCTTTCTCTCTTTCCCTGAGAATGGACCTGAAGACGGTATCTTGTGATCCCAAATAATGATTGATCGGTAGGAAAACAGGATGGGGAATTTTCCTGCAGACTTTTTTGGGGATTTTCCCAGGGTCCCTGGTCCACAGGATTTAAAATTATGAGTTTAGTGGTCCCTGAGATCTAAAAGGTTGGGGACCCCTGGCCTATTTAATTGTATTTTTTCAGTTATTCACTAAACATATGTGATGTGACTGAAGAGAAAGAACAGAGTTTTAAAAGTCTCATCTAATGCATAAAAATATTATTTGATAAATATGGCCCTGGTGGTTCAGTGGTTAGAATGCAGTATTGCTGATTGATGATGGCCTGCAGTTTGGCAGTTCGAATCTCCAGCCTCAAGGTTGACCTATCCTTCCATCCTTCCTCAGTTGATAAAATGAGGACTCAGATTGTTGGGGGCAATACGTTGACTCTGTAAACTGCTTAGAAAGGACCATGAAGCACTGTGAAGTGGTATATAAGTCTAAGTGCTATTACTAGTGCTATTGCTTAAAATACCTAATGGTAAAAACAAACCTAAAGGTAAATATAGTCTAGTTTTACGCATTTGGAAGAAAGCATTCAGTTTTTTGTTTTTTTTTAAACCCATCCCATTGGGATTCTCTCTATTCCTTCAAACAGCCTTTCCTTCTGTACAAAGTCTTTCTGGACAATGAACTATACCAAAAGGTTAGATTTAACTTTCTGCCATCCCATTCTTTAGTCCTGCAAACAAGCCTCAAGGCCATACCTTAATTGTTTAATTCTCTTATTCACATACTTATGATAAAATATTAAATGCTTTTTTACATAGGAAGATTCAGAAGTCTTGTGGTGGTCATAATCTGTACTCAGCACTAGTTTGACCTGATTGCCGATCCACTGGAAGCCAGAATTGAATTTCCGAAGCTGGTTTAAGAAACAGCTGGAAGCATCATGGGAGCCATGCAGCTTAGGCTACAGTGTAGTATTGCTCCTGCCTGACTTAGCACAACACTCACTTGGCCTGCAGACAGCATTCTGTGGAGAAAAAAGATGTTATTTGCTAAATTTACATGGCTGCTGAAGCCTGTTCTATTGGAAAGCAATAACTTTATTGCAGTCTCTGTGGCAACAAACCAAGTTTTTTCTAATTCTAGGAAATGTTGGTGTGGTTTTTATTTTTCTTGTTTTAGCTTTTGCTTGGCTGACCAGAAATTACTCTCTAGCTTTAACATGTTATCAAAAGCTTAAGCGGAGGCAGTCTCAATTGCTAACATACCAATGTGAATTCACTGAACCAAATTTAATCTTGATGCAACTAGTCCAGTTACTCAGGGAAACAATTACCATATGTTTCACAATATTCTGTAGGAAGTTAGCACCCACCCCTCTCCTAGAAAAATGAAATATTCTAGGAAATATTAAAAAGGCAGAATAGTTCCCCTAAAAGAAAAGTAGAAATCAGAGAGGCAGAAACTCAGCCCCTCCCTTTGTTAATGGGCCATTAAGGCCTGGGCAAGTCTATTCTACATTACAAAGATCGACCTCCTTCAGGCAGAGCCATTTAATTGCCCTTCATTGCACTAAGTTTCCACCAAGTTTCAACCAAACTTAACACACAAACAACCTACAAAGCTAGCTATAACCTCTGACAGCAACCAGTCAGGATACTCTTCCTGTGCCACAGGAAGTTCAAAGCCAGAGAGGGTATAAAACCTAGGGACTCTCAGCATTTCTTCCCTTTTCTTCACTCAAGAGCTCCAAGACATGTGATCCTATTTATCAATAAACTTTCTTTCTGTTCTATATGTAAATTGGGTGATTCCAAATATGCAAACCTGATTGGTCAAATAAACTAAGCATTGGATTGGTTCACTTGGAACCAATCCAAAGAGCTGCTGAAAGGCGGCAAATTCAAG
Source organism: Laticauda laticaudata (assembly GCA_004320025.1). NCBI lineage: Eukaryota > Metazoa > Chordata > Lepidosauria > Squamata > Elapidae > Laticauda > Laticauda laticaudata. The sequence continues at coordinate 14,460 of BHFT01051709.1, forward strand.
CAACTGCCATTGGCTACAAGCCGGCAGGCCAGCCTGTATAAAAGGCTGGCCTCGGTTTCAGCCAGGCGTTCCTGTTACTGACTAGTTGTGAATAAAGCCTTTTGTTGTTGGAACCCGGTCTACCTCGTGTGTTTTCTGAACAAAACACTTTCCAAGCAACTTCCATGATTCCAGTGTCTTTTTCCTCACTTGGAACTAATCCCAGAAGGATATTTCTTCCAACAATTCCAATAAACAAGTTCCGCTCAAAACGTTTCAATAAAAAATTTGTGTCTGATTGCCCAATATACATATTGGTATGATTATAATTCCAATATTAAAATTGCAAGAGGATTGAATGAAAAGTAAGAAAGAAAAACCCTGCTTCATTTATGCTGGATGCAAAATCTGAACCTTTTTTTTTTCCCTGAAAAAGTCATTTTCTTTTTAGCTGCATTATTATTCTGTCAGCCTCTGCAAGCATTGTCAGAATGCTTAAACAAAGAGACATAAGTAGCATTTCCAATTAAAGTTGAAACTTCAGCCAACTTCAAAGGTTACATTTACAATACGAAGCCATTGCCCCACTCTGGAATGCTGACACTAAGACAGATTTTCCTTTTTTCTTTTTTTTAAAAAGAAGGAAAACTGACTCATATTTCATTGCGATCTGCTGTGACAGAAACATTTTTTTCATTAACTCCCCAAATCTTGTGAAATTCTTCACACTTCAGTTGTGATAATTACCTACAAAAAGTAGATTCATTCAGTGTTCAACTCCCACCCATTGGCTATGTTGTAGAATATAACTGCCAAACTGTGTATGCACATCGGCTTTGTTAAGGATCACTGCTCTTATGCCATGGAAGAATATGGTTGTTTTCCCAAAATGGTGGATGAAAATTAGGTCAACTCAAGAGTTAATAAGTTAGGTTTCAATAATACTGGCTCTCGAAGTAGCTAAAGCCCATGTCCCACTGCACCAACGGATGCAAAGAGGATGTAAAACATTAAAAAAAGCTTGCCATCCGTTGGAA